>JAVFBZ010157053.1:7150-20855 GCA_032466195.1 Katharina tunicata | reverse complement strand
TAGTTAGTTAGTTAGTTAGTTAGTTAGTTAGTTAGTAAGTTAATGGTGGTTCCATTCGAATGAATGATGTGTACCAAAATTATATTCTAAGCATATAAACTGCAAAAGAGATTTACATACATCATTCCATTAAAAAACACTGTTGTCAAACAATGTTTACAAGAAAGGGTAAGGGCATAATCGCAAATACATGCATAGGTGTATGGAGATTATGTAAATCTATGGGACTTGACTAACATGAAGCAATAGCCTGAAAGACTTTGTTGGCTTCAACACCTTTTCGATGTAAATGTAACGACCGGCAAAGAAACCAAATGCACGCTTTCCATAAATACAGTTTACGTTTTACGTATTTTTCAGAGAGCTTTCTTACCCACACAGTGATGGTATCGTTGTGCTCCCTGTTAATATACTCGGGACGATTTATCCACACCATTCCAGTCGTCCCGTGGACAGAAAAGGCATTGTTTGGATTATCAACAAGTTCATACTTCAGTAGCTGGTTCAACCCCTTTTAAAGAAAATAAAATAATTATTATATAACTTAGTTTACAAAATTCTCATGCAATAATCTAAAGATTCATAGGAAAATGCAGAACACTTTCATTATCCGATCAGAAAAAATTGACGCCAAACAAACAGAGCAAAATATTAAAATCGAAAGTTCACAAGCCGGGCCGAGTCCCCTTCTCTTCGTCGGTATAGGTTTGATAAGTTATGAATTTTGTAACGGTTTTCTGGACTTTTTACATTGTTTATTCGGGTGTAATTAGTAGGAAAGACTTCAAGGGATTTTTGCATCGTTTTTTTTTTTTTTGCGTTTCCGAGGACAATTTGACCATTGGACAAAATACCGCGGATTAGAAAAATCGGCAAAAGTTGTTCACCACTACAAACTACGAAAATGAACAGACCATAAGAAGAGAGGAATCTCGATTTACGCAAGGTTGACTTTTGTCGAAGTGTACATTTTAAACATATATCCCAAAATGGTATATTCAACTCATTTACCAAAACAGACAATTAGCTAACAGCTTGATATATGTGTTCAGAAAAGCGTTTGGAGTGAGCTCCCCTTTATCATAATGTATAGCCCTGAAATGTTTTTACGCTTAACATTAAGCCGAAATGACCAATGCAACAAGCGAATCAAGTCACGTGAAAGAGTTTTAATATCCTCATAGGTCGATTAATCAGGTCAAGCTTCAGCAGCCTCTCTATGACGTCCACAGCTATATTCATGATGCTTAGTCATTACATACAAGGTCTGTCACCGAAGTGAATCAATGGACCTTTTTATACAAATGGCTTGACGTTTGTCATTTGCTGGTTACATTTTACCCATGATTGGTCAGTCCATTCGAAGATTTAGAAACTGTGCGAAACGAACGATAACCAAACGCTGCCCATGTATGTCACTTGGCACGTATATGGATGGGGCTCTGAGAAACCTCATTGCCGTTGATGTGTGGCAACGGTTGGTTTCATACTGCATGTTAATACTTCGGATGGAACTCACAAATATTCAATTCAGCTAATTCTAATGTGGACACATCACGTTACAGTAGAGCAAATATAATCGATAAACAATCTTTAAGACTATCTATAGACCTACGTAATCGTCATCAGTTGCTTCCACAGTAACCACGGGCATCCCCCTTCTCAGCACAGGGTATTCTGGTACAGAAGTTCGGTACAGCAATCGGCGGAACTGGGGAGCATGGACATTCCGGTCTTGGACGACCACGTGAAGTTCAGCCGTGGCAGTCTTCTGATGGTCGTCAGTCTGGTAGGACTGTGAAAATAAAAATGATCGATTGGTTTAGTGGGAGGTTACGCCGTACTTTATGTTATTTCACTCATGACATTGTATCAACCCCATGGGCGAAGGTTCCCACCCTCGACATCACCGACAACAAACTAACGAAGACACAAGACCAGTACTGATCACAAAACATGGTGGTCATTAAGTAAGAGAAAGTTTTAAATGACAGTACACTGAATCTGTTTTGTTCTACCAGCTAGACCGCCAGGACATAGGAATTTGGAATCTCCCACCAAGGACTAGGCATATGCGTGACCCTTGTTACTATTACTATTCCAACATCTTTCTGAATCTCAATCTACTGATAAAAGGCTGATATAAAGATATAAGTAAAGTAAATTCAATCTAGTTCGACTTTTCTATGCAGCATATCTTATTGTAAACCTATTTTTTACAGATTTGTTTTAGTAAGGAAGCATTTTATACATGTAGCGGTTGATCGTGCGATAAATGTATTTATTATATGACTCGACGCTCGTATATTATTTTCTGATCACTCATTGGCTTAAATGTGTCAACTGTTCAATCTGTAGCACGTGGTATATATCCGTTAGAGGCATGTTGTATCTCAATGTAAAGCTGCTAGTTAAATTTCATATGAAAACGGAAGGCAATTTCTTTTTCTGTTTCCGGTTTTGGTCTCAGCTAACAAGAAAACAGTGTCCCCTGACAACTTGGCCATCAGCTGACATAAGCGTTCATTATTTTAGAATTTTCATATAATAAAACAGTTACGGTCTTTTCATTTGGTCTATGCAGGGTTATACAGACCTCAAGAGTCATATGACCTCATCCTCGGTATAAGTCGACTTCTTTGGGTCTCTATAACTCCGTATAGATCCCGTCAAAAGGCCATAATTGTTTATATTAAAGCGGTAAAATATAGAAGCAGAAGTGCCAAACCACGCTTAAAACCTCGTATTACACAATATTGACATTTGACACAAATGAGTATGAATTTTTCAATTTTAACTTTTTTTTCATATAATTTCTTCATATAAATCATAACACCTCAATGGATCCGAAGCATCCGTATTAATCTTCGAAAGGAAAACAGACTCATTCGAAATGCTACCTGAATTGTGAATGTAAAGTTATGGAAACCTCTGCCTGCCGTCGTTCCTGCCCTGGGAATGGTCTCCGTCTGACACAGTCTACCCGAGTCACTCTCTAAGTTGAAATAAGTTGACCAATAGCGGTACTCGCCAGGTTTTCCTAAAACATGTTCAAAATGTATTTTCATTTGCGAAACTGTTTGTAATTTATTTATTTAATTACTTAATTTTTTAATTAAGAATGTTTCACTTCTATGACGACTTTGCGTTGTAGGTGTATGGTGGAAAACCGGGAAGACACCTGGTAAAAACAACACCCTGTAAACTCCGAAAGCCCCTGGCACAATTCCCTTATACATCTGAGGTCCACGGGGGGAAACGAGTTTATTCCGGGTATAATGAAAGGGACTCAGCAGTCTAACGTTCAAACAATTGAGCCTTGACGTGGCCTTGTTTGTAATTTAAAAAGAGCAGATATGCGACGTCAAGGATCAGTTGATGAAAATAAATAGATCAGGGGTGAGTTGCTCAGAGTCCTATTCATTCCAATACTATAAACTAACGGACATCACACAATACATGTTAAATACATCTCGGGGTTAGTGATATCATCCTCTAATTAATATAGACCCATTGCAAGAATAAGCACAGGGGTTTCTCACGCTGATTTATCCCACGACGGATCTAAAACCTCCCTGGAATTATTGCATTATCGCAAATAAGTAAAGTAAGCCAAACTTGGTAGCGTTATTATCAGAAGCCTATTAACTAGAAGTATGCAACTCCCATATAGACGGGCTAACCGGCACTGTATACCGAGGTCTGTGTTATAACGCAGGATGTGACGTAGCACACAAGAAATTACATAAGAGCGCACCTTTTAAAATGATGCACGATGGGGGATGTCTAGTTAGAGGGCCGACAACTCTGTGAAATTCCTCTAAAATCACGTTATTATAATTTGCATTTACTTGTCAACTTACTCTTAATAAAATTTAAAAAAAATTGTATAATACATATTATTTGAATGTATGTATATTTCTGATGAAAACAAATAGAATAATGTGATAAGTAGAGTGGACAGAATTTTTTTAATCGCACTTCTTATGGTTATGGTTTTGATTTCCCCGAGCATGTAAATTTTCACACAACTTTCCAGTCTCCAAAATTCCCAGAATTCCTCGAAACAATAAATATAAGGGGCTGAAATGTGACGTCACTGTTTCTTGTTGGTCTACAATGCCGTGGACATTACTATATGGGAGTTGCATACTTCTAGTTAATAGACTTCTGTTATTATATATGGTTTTAATCATATTGAGTAAGTAGTTAATGCGATAAAGAGCTTTAAAAGGCTGACTACACACCTGAAGCGATTCTATAATTAATTGGTGATTTCTGCACAGGGTCTTGATCAACTGCCAACATCGGGGGAACTGTCACGTGGCATTCAACTTCCTAAGCAGACAGCAGTACACAATAATTTATTGTTTGATTGATAGAAATATATAGTTAGGTATACTGTCAAGAATAAAGTGTGGTAAAATGTTATTTAAAATTTGTTTGAGCAATACAGTTTGTATATCAGAGAGGTTCCTGTTTGCCAACAATATACTGAAATTGGGTCTTGTTTATTTATCCTTATTGGTAACTTTAATGTGACCCGTCCTCAAGAATTTAACAATTTTTTGTTTGATTAAGGTTTGACGCTGAACTTAAGGTTATTTCATTTATATGAAACATGACAGCGCAATGATCAAAGAAAATCACCATCCACTTCAATGGCAACAAACAAGGACAAGTACATGACGTATAACAAGACACACCAGCATATCGGCTTCCTGAAGCCCCTCAAGTCAGAGAGCACCAGGACACAGTAAACTCCCACCAACCACCCGCCATCGCACTGGAACCGCTGACGTTAAAATAACTTCAGGACAAAGATTCCATTAAATAAGAAAATATATACATAAACAAAATTCAGCTGCATTGTCCAACACATATTTTTTACTTAAAGAGCTAAGTCAGTAACTATTATATGCATCAAATCTGATCAAAATGATTTAAACAGAGAAACGGCATTACGAAGACCTTACCAATATAGGCTTTTCTCCAATTACAGTAACGTTGTAGAATCGCCGGGAGAAACGTGGTCCCTGGTCGTCACTGTCCTCCAATAGCACTGTTAACACAGATTGATTCTTCAGAGGTGGATAGCCTTCGTCCTGGCAATGCAACGATTATATCGCATTAACTAATATAATAGATGTTCATGTGCTTGATTTGGGCGTTTTACGCCATCGTAATTCTATTTCGCTCTATAACGGCATGCCAGGTCAACGGGTGCAGTAAACCGCCCTTAAATACACTGCCAAAAATCAGGACACATAACAAAACGACACAACAATCGTCGCCCTGATTCCCCTTATCTCCGAAGTAGCAGAACACAGGAAGCACCAATATACCGGTACAAGCTTTCCCAAGATAACCTTAAATGCCATGAGGCTTTCTCGAACCTTGAAGGAACAGGTGTAGGGATTCAGTAGTGGAATTCACAACCGACTCATGCCACAGTGAGGCCATGTAACAGCTAGTGATATCTGTTGTCGAAAAATCATAACATACCGCAACTGTTTTTCTTACTTTTTAATTGTGAAGGATATTCCAAAATTAACTATATATGTGCCTGATGTCCATTATTAGATATAGATGTGCAAAAATCTCCTTACAAATATATTCCATTTGGGCTGTTTGAACTAATTGGTATATTCGATTTAACAGAGAATAAGTTGGCAAATATGGGCACAAATATGGTGAACACTGGGTCTCAATTTGGGGTCTTTAATTCAGTATGTATGATATTTTATTGATATAACGGTGTTTATGGTCAATTTCAACTCACTTCTGTCTCTATGACGAGGTTATACTCTCTTGGCCCGTGATCGTAGTCCAACCCTCCCAGTACGATGACGTTTCCTTGACGGTCAACTCTGAACTTCTCGGTTGCTCGATGGTCGATGCCAACTGAAGACACATTCTGAGGGAGTGAAACACGAAAAGTATGATATTATCTGACAATGACTCTTATAGAGAGGCAGGAGGGTTGCTTGTTTGCTTGATTGGTGTTTTACGCTATAGTGAATAAGGTTATTTCACTCATATGATGGCTTACCAGAGCAATGTATCAAGGAAAACATCTCCAACGTCACTGCCAATTGGCAAAACAGGTCAACATGACAAACCAGCTTCCTGATGCCCTTAGCTCAGTTTTTAGCTCGGCAAAGAAAGTCCTTCGCACTTTGCCTTCCGTCTTGTCCAAGATGCACTTCGCTTTCTTGTTGGACCGTGTCTCCTCGTTTAAACTCGCTGGTGAACATGGGTTGGTTATTTTGTTTTCTTATTTTAAGGGGTGGATAAGACTCGTACAGTATTAACAGATTTAAGTATATATCATTTTGCTAGCTGAAATCATGGCGGGAACCGAACACACTTCCCTGAAAATCGAGATCCCAGTAGTAAATGCCAGCTGCCCAGACCACTCAGCTAGTCTAATCCCCAAAACTAAACTAGCGTTAGTGGTCAGTTTCTAAAGGGCAGATCAGGAGCTAAGATCGCTCTGTGAACGCGATCTGAATATTTGTCATCTCACCAGCAAGCGATAATACTTCCGTCTGAATTGTTCGTCCACGTCAAATGGGTCATCAGCAACAGCTTTGTAGATTATCCTCTGACTTGGAACGGCCTTAAATTAAAATACAAATGAGAGGTCAGTTACCTTGACTGGCTCCGTTCGAAATGAAACTGCAGTAGCGATTGTAAGCAAAATTAATGTTACCAACACGTAACTGAGTTTTCCTCTATGAAAGTCGTACTATGTTCGCTTTCAAAAAGTCAATCAAATGGACCCCAACACGTGACTACAAACCTCGTTAACTAATCAAAAATGCCTCAAATTGTAAGAAGTTTCGGACGTGGGGTGTCCAACGACATAGTTAATAAAATTAACTCAACTTAACTTGGTTTTTAATTCACTTAAATATTAAATACTACTTTGTCATCCTCATATGAATACAAGAGACTAGACGTCGTTTTAAAGTGTTTCCAGTCAAATAAAATTATACGTTTAAAACCATGCGCGATTGATACATAGGGAAGGATTTGGTTTAATGTGTGTTTACAAATTGTATAATGGTCAAATACCTCCGGAGTAGACACAGTAGCAGGTAAGTTCACGAACACAGGTGGGTCGTTTATATCCTCAACCACGATCACTATAGCAGTGTCAAACGAGAGCTTAATCTATCAAGTAAAAACAATATCTTTAACTTAATGTGTATTTTCATTAAATTAATATATTTGTACAAGCTCGGTTTAGATATACTTCACAAGAGAAAAATTTGAAAACCATTAAGTACACTTAAAATATCAAAATATGTTACATATGTAGCCAACGCGCAGGAGAACTTGGAAGAAAGACAGACTCGTTTGACTTCGTTTTGACTTCATGTTTCAACTTCATAACGCTGGCAGTCAAGGCGAAGGTGAGTTAAAGCCTAATTACTCAGTTAAAATTATTTCCAGTATTTTGAGTTCATGAGCACATGGTATGATCCATCGCTCAACAATATACATGAGCACTAATCGATAATTTTCAGAATTTTAAAAACAATAATATCAGGAACTAAAACTTTGCTAGTGACTGTGACGAAAAACTAAAAAACCGAAAAACAAGTGAAATGTAATTACGCGTCAGAAAAGAAATTCATATAGTCTGTCCTTAGCTGGAATAATATATACTGATAATAGTTGTGAATTATTGAAAGATTGAATATTAAAAGGATAACAACAATATTATCATCATAACAATTATAATAATACTAATAACTCATGCAACTCACGTTGTATGGATGGACAACTTCCGTACATGTCACGTTGAGAAACAATCGCTCACCCTAATTAAACAAAACAACAGCACATATCCATTTATTCCACGTTTATACCAAATATCATAGTGTCGTCATTTTAAACTACAGAATGTTACCATATATGCTTATTAACTATTAGATGATTCCAATACCAAGAAACATCTTTCAAGGGGAAACATAATTGCGTCATTGTTAAAAGCTCTGAAGATGGGATAAATGCTAAACATCAAATAAATGGTAACGGTTAAAACGACAAAAAGCTATCTTCGCCTGTGACAGGAATTTGTTCCAGATTTAAACTGAATAGTTTATGTTTCAGAATCAAAGAAGACAATGTTTTGAGGGTTAGACGTTAACAAGTCATTAATTTATTTTATTTATTGGCTATACCATACTTTTAAGTCGTGACTTTTTTTATCGAAGTCAATGCTGTGGAATACTTTGTATACTACTAGCCCCTGCAGATTGATTGGCTGGTGTTTATCGTCATACTCAATGGTATTTCACTTATATGACGGCGGTGTATTCTAATAGAAGACAGTGACTCTTAGACAACCAATTGATGTGAAGTCGTTATAAATATTAGCATTGTTGGAAAGATAATGTTCCTCCAATGTAGTTGGTAGTATAATAAAAGTTAATAAATATAATGTTCATTATTCAGGTTTTACAACATTGTCCTTGTTACAGGTCCTCGAAACTGTAACACAGGACCAGTGGCGGCGGCGGGGGGGGGGGGGCGACTTGTAATATGTTGTTTTTTTTAAATTGAACTAACATTTTTAAATTTACTGAACACTGAACACTGAACTTATTTTTTGCTTTTGTGTTCAAAAAGGTGTCATGAATTTTGCAATATAAATTATATTACGATGTTGTTTGCGAATTTGATTAGCCTATATTTTTGCGCACAGTCGCTTACATCAATTGTGATATCAATCATTTTTTTGCTCAAACAGCTCCGGAGGTAAAAATATTGAATCACAAACTTCCCAAGCTTCTGTTTATCGTACCCTTTAAATAAGGCATTTCCTGGATATAGCTTAGATATGAAAATAAAGCCAAATTACCAAATGTCTGAACTAAACAGAATATAACAATGTTTAAGTAAATATATATACGTCTGACGGGATTGTCACGGTGCTCAGCAATGAAGCCATTGTGTTTTCATAAGATAAAAGTTGCAAACCAAGACCTAAACCCAGCCTTCGTAAAACAGGTTCCATGGTTATTATACCAGCCCATTGGCGCGAGATCGTTCCACGTCCTTAAACGATCGGCCACATCAGAGGCCGATCATATTCCAAATATAAATTGACGTCGGTCCGACATTAAAATTATAGTCGACACCACTTAAATTTGACGTTGATTATGCACATTCGTTTTTCTTCATGGTTTTTAAGAAGAAGTATGCTATTTCCTGGTGTATTATGTCCAACGTTGGGCTTACGTCGCAGTGTAAAAACTGAGAATATGAAGTAATAAACATATAACGCCAACGTAAGCATAAACGTAAGCCACACACTTGTCATTAGCGGATACATGAACCTGCTTGTATACAAACATATACGGCTGTATATACGCCATTTTCATAACTCAGAGAAACATTAATTGATCCTTATATTTTGGGGGGTATGTTTATAAAATCTGGGGGGTCCAATCATATTGGTGCCCCCTCAGTTTTCTATCTGATATTTAGCAAAACCTATAGCTGTTATTTTGTGTTTACCATAGCCATTTGATTAAAACCTTCGCCAGTGTGTATAACTGGCTTGGTCATAAAGAAGCCCCATTTTATGTAGTGATATTCGGTAAATTGCCGTAAATTATGCGCTCGTCGTCGGGCGAATTGCAGCTATATAGGGCCACTTACACACACAAAATTAGTTGGCATAATTTAAATTAAACGTTAAGAGTGGTGGCCATTTTCATTCATAATTAATGTTTCAACAAAGCGTTCGATCCCGCTGTGATGAATGACCTTATATGTAACGAGGCAGCGTTTTGAATCTTGTACGGGGCGGGGCTAATAACTGTTGATTTAGAGTAACGTCGGTACATGAAAGCCTTACCCAGATGTGACAGCAAATTGACACATCTCATGAAAGTAGGGCACAAAGCTGAAGGATGTACTAATTAATATGGCACGTATTTATCACTTGAGGGGCTAAACTTTGAACCCGAAGGCCGTCCGGCAGCTCAACCCGGAACAAACTGACTTAACAAAGCCACGACAAGACGCGACCCGAACTATGGAACTATCCGATCAATCTGCCTATAGCCGGTTATGTGTTTAGTAAAAACTTTTAACACGACATATTTTAAAATATTACCCGCAAAGCTCCATTATTGAATTCGTTATTTGTTGTGTGTTTAAGTTGAAAGAAAAAGAAAAATGAAATGAGTCCTGATTGGTTAGACCATGCGTAGGCCGTTTTTTGTTATCTTATTTTTAAACAACATAAGGCATATACTTTTATGGTTTGATTTTCTAGTCATATAAGTAATATATCTCCATAAATTTTACAATTGATCAGTAAACGTTGTATCCATTACAATCGACTCAAAAAGTGTGTCATTTAGGTGGTATTTTCGTTTTTGGGGTTTAACCCTCTCTGATACTGAACAGTTTCTCGTTCAGAAAATTGTGCAGACTGAGACCCTTGCGGCAATCGAACCCAATACCCTCAGAGTCAGGCACCGAGTCGCCAGCCGTAAATGCCGGCCACCTAACCCACTCAGTCATCCGACCTTAATTTTCTGAACTAGAATCTGTTCAGTATCAGAGAGTGTTATCCCCAAAAACGAAAATATTGTTAACGGTCACTTTCTCAACGACACAAAAACTATTTCATTTTTGTCGTGACAAAAAATATTGTTACTGATTTTGGTGACAAGTTTTTAATAAAAATAAATGTCATTCTTTCACAAACGATATTGAAAGTCGAATATTATAATAAATGCATTGTTTCGGCTCTGGCGAAATAATAAACAATTCCACACACGCTTTCAAAATAGCTTAGTTTTCACATTTATCATCTTTTAAGAGTCAACACATCCATAAGAAAAGAACACATAATTGTAAAAGCTGTACCGGATGTTTATCTTCAAAATAAATCCAAAACCCTTGTATTAGGACTTTATTTTTTTAGGATTGGCTTAAGATATGAACTTCCGCAATCTAGCAAATAGTTAATACTCTGTTAACGAGACACTGCGTATTTTCATTTTCTCTGAACAACCACAGATGTAATTGGATGCATCACAGATAGCATCGACATAACTGGTGAGAAAATAGATGGTCTGGCAAATCACCAAATGAAAATCCTTTATTGACTGTTGTTTTATCTACCCCTATCTGTTTTTATTAAATGCCTGACTTAAGTTTCCGTCGGCAGCGAAGATCGCGAGGTGGTTTTTATAAGTTTTTTTCTCAGGTTTTTCCCAAACACACACCGGTAAATCAAAGTACTCATAGGTGAACTGCCCTAAAGTGCGACTTTAAAACCAAATAGAATATATAACAGAAAAACTAACGCTTAAATAAAGGGAGGAACTATCGTAGACTTTAATCGTTCCAAATTTTAAATAGATCATCAGGTTTATAACTTATATGTACAGATGTTTCTTACCCTTCTTGAGTTGAGCCTACGGCTTGTTTTTAAAATCAGCTCAACTGGGTCGAAATCAAAGAAGTTCCGAGCACCGCTAACAATACGTGCCTGAGCTTTTACGGATGGTTTGACGAATTGTTTTACCGTCGTTCCTGAAATATACCATTAATTGATATATATTGATAAATATTTATTCACCATAAACAAAAATTCAGTTCACTTAGTAGTGTATATGTGTGGCAAAAATGGCGGGAGTAAAGTCCACAGGACTTGTTTTATCCTTTGACATATAACTGAATGCAATTTTATGAAAGAAATTTTGATGGCATAATATATGAACGTGTATACAAAACACAACATATTTATGTATACAATGACGAAGGAGATATAGAAGTCACTATAGATTGAGAATAAAGTCTTTTAAGGAATATTTCAAAGAAGATATACAATTTATTTGCTTAAGTGAGGTAGTTAAAATATTCCATTCACGATCGGCCGTGACACACAATGTGTGTCAAGAAAGATTTGTTGGGCAGTGTGGAACATTGAGGTTAACCTGAATGTTGTGTTTGTCTTTGTTTGAATGGCGTTTACAACGTACTAAATGTTATTTCACTTACATGACGGCGTGCCAGCACAATTATGGGTGAAGAAAGCCACCTTTCCAGCACTGGTTCAAGACAAAACAGGACATTCACAAGACACTTACAAGGTTGAAAGACCCACAGGGCTCCTGAGCACAGGAAGCTCCCGCCCAGCCACCCGCTATATCACTAATGCGAAACAATTTGTAGGAAAACACCAATTATACATTAACTATATTTTTTATAAATGTATAGAAAGGAAATTTCGCTTGTCTCCACCGAGATTCGAACTTGGGTCTCTGGCTAGCCAGGTCAACACTCTAACCGACTGAACTACAGAGGCTCATGGTAGAGCGACCGATTTGTAATCCGAGTAAAGGCTCTTCGCTGAACACTGACACAGGGACACTGAAATTGTGTCTTTGATCAAATGGTGACAGTGAAGAGAATAGTCCCTAACGTTGAATTAATGTTTGTTTTGTTGTGATAAGTCTATATATTCTCTCAGACAAGATCAATTAGAGCAGATATAGACCCATACCGGAGTCGAACCAATAACAGTCTGGGTCATGCGCCAAGTAGCCAGCAGATAATGCTGTCTTCCTCGACTACTCTGACAGCTTTAGTCGAATACTGTCCTATTATAAACGACACAAACGTGTCTGTAAAGGGGTCTTTCACAACCCAGAATAACAAACCAATGTCAGGGTGCGTTATCGTGCTTTGTTTAAGCAGTATTTGATTGATTTTCAACTTCTGGGTATACTGAGGAGCCACTGTTTGGACAAGTTGGTGAGACAGTTTTGGAGTATTTAGGCTGAAACGTCGTTTCAGCAACATGACCGAAACGTCATTTATCAACATACACGGAAGTTGAAAATCCATCAAGTTTAGGTCTTTATGTGCAGTATATGTGCCAAGCTTCTAAATGCAGCTTAAACAAGTTAAACGCCGTCCGCATGCAGACGTGGTAGTTAAGAAAATCGATATTTTATTTATTTTATATATATTTATTTTTCGATATTATTTAAAAAAACAAATCAAGGTATCTAACTATCTGACATTTTTTATTGAAATGTAGAGATCTTAACCTGATTCCAATTGCTAGAAAATGTGTTAGCAACTAGACCGAAAAGCCGCTTATAAATTCCCACAAGTTGACAATCCACCAAAGTTATGTTTTTATTATCGTTATTTGATTTATTTTTCTTCAGAATTGTTGTCGTGCCTCGTGCTCTTTTAAGCCAGATATATTAAACTTTACGGAGAGCTGCCATCCCTAACAATAACAGTATGGGATAAAATTGTTAAATAAATGATAGAATGGTACAGTATACATACCAGGCAGCACGTTTTCTTTGAGTTTTAGTTGTAATGGAATTTTATTTGAGCTCTGGTCAGGCTCATAAAACTGGACACAAACTGAAAGGAAAATATACAAGGATATATATGAGGATGTCGATAGGTTAAGAAACGGTAAGTTATTTGTATGAACAACAACAAAGGTGAATCATATATGTATTGAACAAGGAAACGGACACAAATAGATACAATGCTATTAGACAAAGAAATTGAATCGTCGTGAGGGAGGAGTGAAGTTGAGTGGAGCTAGAAACGAACATTACGATGGTTTCAATTAAATATTAAATATAAAAAGGAGTCTAGTTACGCTAAATCAGCATTGAACAATGAAACAATGAAA
>JAVFBZ010157042.1:0-18347 GCA_032466195.1 Katharina tunicata | reverse complement strand
AAGTTTGGGAAGGAGCTACGGAACCAAACGTTAACATTACGGCTTATGTAAAATTAATGGTGGTCTGTGGCCACTTAATGCAATCCACTGGGATGAGGGAGCAACTGCGCATGACCGGTTACTGTACATTATTTGTGAGCGCAGGTTACTTCCCTTTAGTACCAAAGTGACCTCAACATAGCGGTAAATTTGAATGAAATTATGGCTGAAGGAAAAATATTTAGTTCACTTTTTGAGGTTAATAGTGCTATTTCCAACTTTGAAACTACTACAAAAACTAAGTTTTCAGATTATAAAGCTTCTAAGGATTTCGGAGGAAGGCACGGTATGAATGTATTATAGCTTTTGATATTATTTTACTAACTTTTTGTAAGTATCTACGGTACTCATTCATTTATCCTCAAATCATTATAAAATTGTGAAATTTCCAAAATAAAAGTAATACCGGTACTTAAGTATTTGTTTGAGGCAAATCCAAACTGCCATCTTTTATTAACCATAATTAACGTATATACAGTTTAATAAATTTTAATAAATTTATATATAGGTTGGAAAGATTACATTTGTTACGTCAGTTTAAAATTATTAATTTGATTTGTGCTTAACGTCATTAAAGGGCATTTCAATTACATGGCGACTTGGTGTATGGTGGAAAACCGGGAGGAAACCTGGTATAAAATAAAATTAAAAAAAACTGCGCGAAATCCGCAACCACCGAGAAACGCCCCTTATATATACCTAAGGTGCATAGGACCATAGGAAATGACATTAAATTTTTACGTCATGACTTTTTGCTGCCAGTATATAGTGGAAAACCGGGAAAAAACTTCGTATAAACCAATAAATACACCGCGAACTCCGCGGCCACCGAGAAACATTCCTTATATATACCTAAGGTGCTTAGGACCATAGAGAGATGACATTAAATTTGTATACGTCATAACCATTTCGGGCCGGGACATTATATACTTTGTTGTGAAAAGAAACCCCTGTCGTTCTATATGACGTCGCAAGGTGCACGTAAACAAAAATGTCTGCCTTTACCGACTACAGGTCTACTTTGAAATGTAGAGATTGTTTTTATACAAAATGTAAACAAATACTGAAAACATTGTGTAGTGTATTAACATGATTATCCAATTAGAGCTGGAGTGATACGATGAAGAATATATAGCGTCCTTTACGGTTAATTTAGATTAGTACGATAATTAAATATATTATCTTAAGTAAATTTGTAAAAAAAATAGACACGTTTTCTTCATACTGATAATTAAAGAGGAGTCATATATTAGTTAGTTTAAATCTGACTTATTTTGTATGACTTACCAGTTCTATGTATAACCTACTAAAGTGAATTGTACACTAAAAAAAATAGACATGTTTTCTACATTCTACATAGGCCTACTGATAATTTTATCTTATAATTATTATCATGAGGGCGCGGTTGAAGTCTGATTAGTGTAATTGAACGACTTATCACCTCAATATGTCAATAGTCTCTTACAAATGTAAGAAAGAATAGTGCATTGAAACTAGGGCTTTTGGCTCATATATATTTTGTTAAGAGTATATATATTGCTGTTGACAGATCGAGCATTTGTTTATTTAATTTAGAATTGACATCCCGAAATCACAGGACTTACTTTCAAGATCAAACGAATGTACCAAATGGCCAACTCAGTGGTACACCATACATACAGCTTGGAAATAAACAATTGGACTGTCATTGAGGAAAGAATCGTCACCATTATCAAAAGACAAAGGTGATTTCTAGCAAGGTATAAAACTATATGCATGGTGTGCCTTCATCTTCGCTAGCCAAGGGTTTTATTCCGAGGTACTCTGCATAACATTGTAATGCAGAGTACCTCGGAATAAAACCCTTGGCTAGCGAAGATGGGTGTGTCTTATGCAGGTGTTGTACACGTAGAGTTACTTTTTTTCTGTATTGATAGTGCCGTTGTATGTTTTGTTAATGTGAAGATAAAAATGGGAAGATTGCAAAGAGGTTCATTCTCAGATCCCGACATTGTAATATAACTTAAATATACGCCCATGAAGCCTCAGGTTAATAATATGTTGTAATATAATACCCAAGCTGTCTTTATTATAGTGCAGTTTAAATGCTATTCGTCTACTTTGGAATAATGATATTACCAGAGCATGAATATAACAGACGGACGCTTTTACGCGTATGTAAAACGTTTCCAGGAAAAAGGTGTGTGAAGAGACGTATATATTTATTTTGGGGATAACAAGGTTATTTTTAACTCTGTCAAATCTAGCTGTATCGACATAAAAATCACTGCCTAAAAAATGTTAATTTGTCGAAATAAAACGAATATAATTTAAAATGGAAAAAAAAAACATAAACAGAATTAACATTTAACAAGATAACCTCCGCCCTGTGTATTTATTTTCTAGGAACATGACCATGCTGTAAGGAAGAGTCAGATGCACTTGCGAGACAGGGAGAAGATCGGCTGTATGGCAAGGATCAAAGAAATTGTGACATTTCCAGATTACAAGGTACATGGAAATCACTAATCAAAGAAAGATGCTGTATTTAAGTTAAACTAGTTCCTACATAAGTTGAATACAATTGGTGACAATGAAGGCTGTTAAAACCACGTGAGATACATATATACAAGCCAAAGACCCGAGTTCGAATCACGGTGGAGGCAAGCACAACTTTCTTTCTCTACATTTATACAAAAAATATATATTTTATAAAAAGTAATCCCACTGGCACAGGGATATCGACTAATTAATTAAGCCGATAAATCATCTCATGTTCTAGATAAAATCTTTATATAGAACTCAATATCTCTTTTATACTAACATTTAAATTTGAATAATTGTTGTATGTTATGATTGAAAATAATTCCTTGTGGCTTCAACGAAAAGCCTCAAAAGCTACCAGAGACCTGTTGGCCGAAGGAAAGACCCAGAGCACGAAAAAACTTATTGTCAAGCTCCCTGCTTTGCAGGACCATGATGTAAACTGTACCACCAAGGCAAGTTTATGGCTGCATTTTTGTTTTGTTGTACATCAATCACTCACCATCGCGTGTTCATAGTTGAAAATGAACTTTACATAACAGATTGTAAAATAAACTTTCCAATCCTTCCACCGCGAATATGAAAGGGGTGGAACAATATTTGATATGATAACTCGAGTCCGACAGCTATTGTAAAGCTAAAAAAACAAAAAACGATCCTGTGCTTAAATTACATATATCATTTTTATTAAAGTTTTCAGTTTATTTTATGTTTAATTCACAGGCTGCCGGCATCTCCCTACCGGCCGACTCACGGCTGATACAACACGTACAGCATATCATCGCAGAAGGCGTTCGTTCCGCTGCAGATATGCATCGGCATGTTAGTCTGTTTACCAACAATCTCTTCGCTGGATCCGAGATGCCACCCCGTCCTGATCGACGCTTTTACCCTGGGAAAAAGGGACATCGAAAATGCGATGTATCAGGGTGTTAAAAAGAACTCAGCAACATCGATCAGGACAACCTTCGGCTAGAGGTTCAGCTTTGGAGCCAGGTTTGTCTAACCATAACACTTTGTCATGTGAGTCAAACTAAAATTGAAACAGATACATGTGACATGGCATTTTAAATTTGAAAAAAGAAAGGCATATCTTAAAGGCATAAAATTCAATATAACGTCATTACCAACAATTAACATTAACAATTCGCGGTTTTCATGTACAGCCTAAACTAAAATAAGCACCTTGCAAATCGTATTCTGAAAGAAGCCTTTCAGTCATAGTTGATAGGCATAAAGGGCTACATTAGCATTGTATCCTGATGTGCATGTAATCGTTTCTCACAATAACATATTTTATCTTTCATGTTTAGCGAAGACCGGGCGATAAATTTCTATTTCGGCCCCACTCAGCTCATTCGGGTGCTAGTGACGAGGATGTAGTTGCCTCAGATGAGATGTCCGATACCACCTTAGACGAAGACGTGCGTGTGGCAGATACGGCACCATTGCATAACAAATTGCTGTTTGTCCACCAAACACCAGATCAACAACATCTTTTGCGGAGATATGGACACGAATTGTGCCTCCTGGACGCAACGTATAGAACAACTAGATAAAGCCTACCGCTCTTTTTTATTGGAGTGAAAACCAATGCAGGCTATTTGGTAGTGGGTTCTTTTGTGATCCAGGATGAAACCAAAGCGTCCATAAAAGAAGCTCTCTGTGTTGTCCAGTCTTGGAATCTATCTTGGAAGCCTCAGTTCTTAATGACAGACTATTGTTAGGAGGAAATACATGCATTTGAGGAGGTTTTCACAGGTGAGTACTATCAAATGGTTTAATGTAGACCGCAACAAGAAATAAATGTTACAACACTGCACAAACTGCCATTAAAAACACACTTCTTATCTGAAAAATTGAATTATCACTCATATTATGAGCATCACAAAGGACTTTTACATCCAGAGAAAGATACAGAAGTCATACAGACTGAACTAAACGTTTCAGATTATTCAACAAGCAAATGTAAGGAGTAATGGTGATAAAGTGTAGGAGAAATGGTGATAAATTGGTGGGTTGTTGAATAAACAGAAAAGTTAATTCAATATGACTATTGACTATTGTTTCTTTGTACTTTAATATCTCGTTTAGTTACAACAAAATAGTGTATACCGAGCTAATAGAACATGTTAAAATGGTACTATATATATCATTTATAAATGTAGGCTATATACGTGTGTATAAATGTAGAGAAAGAAACTTTGCTTTCCTCCACCGGGATTTGAACTCGGGTCTTTGATTAGCAAAAAATATATCTATATATTTTTTATAAATGTACATGTAGAGAAATATACATACTTTATTATTTTCCATGATCAGATTGCCAAGTATACATCTGCGACTTTCACAGAGAACAAGCGTGGACAAGATGGGCACGAAACAGGGACCATGGTGTCCATGAATGCACCGACATACTACCACGTTTGAGACGGATTGCCAGGGTCTCCACAGAGTCCATTTTTCAGGCCTCGGATGTGTGGAAGAATAATAAGAAATTGGTCAACTGGTTCACCAATATCTGGTTATCGTGCTGAAAGGTAAGTAATAACACAAATTTGTTCTAAGCCTTAGGTTCAACCCCCTGTGGTCATTAGGTACATAACGCAAATTAATATTTAATAATTAGTCGTCATATAGGTGAAATACTCTTGGGAACGACGTTAAACACCAATCAAACAAACCATCAATTAATCAATTACATGATAATACATTTCAGAGATGGGTATGGGCATTCAGAAAAGACAGGTTTCTGGTCCATGTTAACACAAACAATAGACTGGAAAGACAGGATGAGACATTCAAACACACTTATCTCCAAAAGCACAGGACCAAGACTTTGAGCCAGATGGTCAAGACTCTGGTGGAGGAGTATCTGCCTGAGCAATATGACAAGTATAAAACCATTTGATTGTTTCACAGACTATATATTAACTTTAGGAGATGATTATTTTATAGTAACCATGGCATGTGGCATTATCCATGCATACCTTTAAGGCCTAAAAACAACCATTTTTAAACTGCTCTTAACATATTATATGTACTCAACATTTGATTGCTGCTTTATAAAAATAATGCAATATAAGTTTATTTTTGTATACATGTACAAGCGAGCACGTTGAACAACTAGTATAATAAATATTCCCTAAAACATTGAGAATTTTTACATGTCTATGTTGTGTGATAACAATATCACAACAACAAAATTCCAAGAGTTTAGTTTATAACCTACTAAGACATAGGTTGACAATATTTTTTCCCCAGATATATAGAACAAAATGTCAGAAGCCTGCACACGTACAGGAAGATTGTGCCAGACTTTCTACATGACCGTCCAAGAGAGTTTGTGACAGCATGAATGGAACGGTACTATTTGGCAGAGGGTATTCCCAGGTAAGAATTTTGTATTCAATTCAGTCATGGAGCATAATGTTCATATGATTTTTCATATATGTACTTACAATATTTCAATTCGAATTTACAGATTAGTTCATTTAAAACATTGTAATACTTAAAGACAATATCAAATTATTTCTTACACATTTAGCAACAATGATTGCTATTCAACTTTCATCATGATTTTTTGTATTCCATTGTATGTGTTTAATTGCCATTGTCTGATTGTCGCTTTTGCTCAATTTATTTAACTCAATGTTTGCATTTTATATGCGACATTAAAAGCACAGAAGAGAAAACTTTTACATTGAGGTGCCACACTCATAGCATCGAGCAGATGCATTATCAGGTCTTCCTTGGAGATGACAAAGACATACCAAGTTGCTCTTGCTATGATTGGGAGGACTCATTCACTCCGTGTAAGCACATCATTGCTGTCATTCTGACCGTTGAAGGTGTTACCTGGGACTGTATTTCATCGCTATATCGTCATTCACCATTCATAACCATAGATGGCAGCGTTGTGAAGTGCCCAGAGACTACAAGTCACATCCACCCACATACTAGCCTATCCAATTATTGTGACATTGCAAATGAAGACCATGATACTGGAATGAAACAAATGCCTGTTGAAGATCTACCTATTCCTAAGCACAATCGTAGTTTGGCTGCGGGATGTAGAGAAACTCTGAAGCACATTATGTCCATGACATACCTTGTACAAGATCCAGAGGTTCTATTATCAATTAAAGACCAGCTACATGCCTGTAGACAGGAGATTGAAAAGCCTTTGCCCAAAGAATTTGGCCTAATTTTAGAATGGAGTCATGACCTAAAAGTATGTCAAAAAAGGATTAGTCTATCCAGTGGTTCAAACTCAAACTGTGACATGTTGCCGCTCCCAGTGAAGTCCAAGGAACATCCATACTCTGGCCGAGTTGGTACCAAAGCTGAAACAAAGAAAGGGTCATACCTGTGTAAACTTCCACTAGAGAAGACAGAAATTCAGTTGCAAACAATCGAAGAAATTCCAGATTTGATGGTAAATCGCAGCCCTTTTTCGACATTGAATTCAGATGAAATAGAAGTGACTGGAGAGAGTCTTATGGAATCTGTTCCAAGATTGTCCTGCCGCAAACTTCAAGATGACGACATAAACTGAATTCGTAAAAATTATATGCTCCAAGACAATGAAATCAACTTAGCACAGACTTTACTTAAGAACCAGTTCTCAGAAATAGATGGCCTTCAAGATACAACTTTGGGTCCGGTGAGGCAATTCTCCGTATTTCGCAGGGAATATGTTCAAATTCTGCATGATGGAGATATACACTGGGTTTGTATTTCGAACATTGCATGTGAGAAAGGTCATGCAAAATATTATGACAAAAAAATAAAAAAAATAAATAGGACTGGGACTTGTAAGCCAGAAATACAGAGACTCATTGCATCAGTATTGTTTGAAAGCTCACCGGAGATAAAAGTCACTATCTGCCCCATTCAACAACAGACCAACAGTGTTGATTGTGGAGTGTTTGCCATTGCAGTTGCAACGTCTCTTTTACGTAGACAAGACCCTTCCAAGCTAGTTTATGACGTGTCAAAGATGAGGTCCCACTTACTTGAGTGTCTTTATAACAACACATTCCATCCATTCCCGAACTACGACCACCACTTTAAATCAGTTCAACATTGTCACAAAAGAGACATATGTATTGCATTGTTCTGCGTTTGTCGAAGCCCATGGTTATCTCAAGATCTCAACGATGACAACCTTTCTATGGCTTAGTGTGACCACTGTGGAAGTTGGTATCACAGAGGATGTGTCAGTATACCACCAGATGTTTTCGCTTGTCAGAGGAATTGGAAGTGTCCCACTTGTAGTGCCTGATCAAAATGAAGAGTGGCCCTAGTCTTTCCTCTTGTGAGGTCGTTTCTAACCCCCACCGCCACAACTAGAAAGACAAAAGTAATGATTGTGCCAAATAATGCAATGGAGTGCAACGAACATTGATGAAAGACTGTTAAAAACATACATAGTGTTACAACAGCATTGTTATGAAAATTCTTGTCAAAAAATGTATACACCTGTGCTTGAGTCCTTGGGGTTTCAGTCTGCTAAAAATGTAGGTAAATCTGTCAATGCCTACATGCATTTGACTCTGACATTGTTTCACAAAAACACACTTTTATACTAGTTATGACGTTTGTTGGATGGTACATACGAAGTATTTACATGGTCAGTTTGGTAATATCAGTCGAGCCATTAGGTGATACCGATATTAGCAATCTGACCATGTAAATACTTTGTATGTACATTGTACCATCCAACAAACGTCATAACTATTTTATTACCCCGAAGAGCCATTACATTTGCAAATATTATGAAAAAAATCTGTACCGTTAGTCTTTTTAGCGGGAAAGGAACTGATTGACTTTTGCTGTATACTGACCTAATACGAATGACATAATTGTGAAGCTGTACAGCGTCACGTCATTTGCATAAGTTGCGCCCACCATTTCGAAAGTGCATATATTCTTTACATTGTTCTATTTGACGTCATTGATAGATTGCCAGATGCTTTTATACTTTGCTTCATTCTATGTGACGTCATTTGTAGATTGTCAGATGGGTTTATTCTTTTCGTCTTTCTGTGTGGCGTATTTGGCAGATTGCCAAGTTCGTATTAGGTGCATCAACCAACCTAATACGAAATCCTATGGGATAGCAATTGGCCAATTGGATTGCAAACAAAATAGTCTGAGGGGTAATAATGTTTTATATCTGTCTGGTGGTCTGTAAGACTGTTAGTATTCTGTTTTACTTTCTGGTGGATAGCAGCCAGGGTGTGTAGGCCTACAACAGAAATGATTGCAAGTTGTATTATAATTTTTATTTTCTGGAGGATAGCAGCCAGGGCGTGTACACAAAAAATGCTCGTGTTAAAATCAGTATTTTTATTCTAAGGTGGATAGCAGCCAGGGTGTGTACACAAAAAATGCTTGTATTATAATCAACATTTTTAATTCTGGTGGATAGCAGCCAGGGTGTGTACAAAAAAATGCTCGTGTTAAAAATCAATATTTTTATTTTAAAGTGGATAGCAGCCAGTGTGTTTACACAAGAAATGCTTGTATTATAATCAACATTTTTAATTCTGGTGGATAGCAGCCAGGGTGTGTACACAAAAAATGCTCGTGTTAAAAATCAATATTTTTATTTTAAGGTGGATAGCAGCCAGGATGTGTACACAAGAAATGCTTGTATTATTATCAACATTTTTAATCCTGGTGGATAGCAGCCAGGGCGTGTACACCAAAAATGCTTGTCTTTCTTCTCTTCGACTTACTCTCGCTCAAAGGATTGAGTTAAACCAATCATCTGCAATGCAATAGATATGCTTTGATTTATTTTTTTGTGGTATTCAACAATATTTCAATAATGAGAGGACTGTTGCACCAATAACAAGATGAATAGTTTGTGTGTTCAAAAACTTTCTTTGCAGAATTTCCCACGGAACTTTTCATATTTTAATCAATTTATCAGAAAGTGAGCATATATACCATGTAGACAATACTGTTGGACTATAATACTCTGTTGTCTTTAAGCGTAGATAGAGAACGAATATACATAATATGTAATGAAACTAACCATTTACCAAAGACCCCCCCCCCCCCCACCCCCTCTCTTTTTATGTATGTAATGTTCACTTGTCCAACAGCCTTGTATGCTTTATTTATGGTAATTCCTTTCTCTACTGCAAGTCCATGTTTTTCTTGTTCTATACACTAATTTAGTTTAGCATATAAATAAGACTATTGTTCTTTTCCCTATATATATCCATGTGTAAAATCAATATCTTACTATGTACCTGAAGATGGAGTGAGTATATCTCCGAAAGCTAGGAGAATAAAGTACAAAATGCACAAACTGTTTTTGTCGCCTTATTTATAGTCAATATTATCAAACCTCTCCATACTCTTGTATTTTTAAGAGAAGGTCGTGTAATTACAGTGGTTATTTACTGCCAATCAATGAGGACGTGACGATATTGTGTTTTCATTGACAGTAAATGTGTTTTACCAGGGGCTTGACGACAGACTGGCCGACCAAAGGTTCATAAACAAACTGGATTTACCGGATAAAATATGCTAGATTATCGAGCCCTCGCTCCATCCATCGACAAAGCCTCTCTCCACAGGCATGCTTTATATCAGTCCAATAAGGTTATATGGAACTAATATGATAATAAATCTAGCTCCATCGATTTTGCACGGTGTAGATTTTATTGTTTGTATTTGTAGACGCTTTACGCGGACTGTGATTCAGGGGTAAGCGAAGGTTTATATTTTTCTAGTAATTGTAATTTTCTGGAAATATTATACTTTAAGTATAATCTGATTAATTTAATCGAATAATCCTCGACATAACATGTCATAATCAGTTATTTTGTTTCTTACAAGTGTGACGTGTAATGTTACCTAGGGTCTTGGGACCTAACTGGATCAACACACCGAAGCTAGTTCAACGTGGCGTGCAACCAAGTGATTATTGTTCATATGAATGGCTGTGATCCAGGGATAAGCGAAGGTTTATATTTTTCTAGTAATTGTAATTTTCTGGAAATATTATACTTTCAGTATAATCTGATTAATTTAATCGAATAATCCTCGACATAACATGTCATAATCAGTTATTTTGTTTCTTACAATTGTGACGTGTAATGTTACCTAGGGTCTTGGGACCTAACTGGATCAACACACCGAAGCTAGTTCAACGTGGCGTGCAACCAAGTGATTATTGTTCGTATGAATGGCCACATATTTTGATAACTGGTTTATTGTATTCCTTAAAAAACAAATATTTAAATGTATAATATGTTTAGTAAACCTTCAAATCAAGCGTGTTCTCTCATGGATTGGGGTGTAACTGTCTAAATCCGTAGAACATAGAATTCACAACTTTGTTTTCCTGTCAAACGATACAGTTCAGAGTAAACTAGACTACAATTACTTTTTCTCATCATACGCTACGGTTAAGAGTAGTATATAAGTATGTTACCAAGCAGTGACTGTGTTACTTGTTTGTCTGTGGAGAAGTAACCTGTTGTTAGCATTTATTGTTTCTGATACGGTACCCATGTTTAAATATAACAGCAGTTTATGCTCAGATCGTTTAGGGTAAAATGTGTGAGTAAGTTTAACTTTATTGAGCTCTCTACAAAAACACAGACAGGTAGCTTTCGTGGGGAATCAGTTAGTTGTTGACTTTTTCACAAGGTGTGCGGACTTTCCTGACCGTCTGGAACTTTGTACGCCAATTTGCATGCGACTCAGGATGTGCCTTTATCAAAATGGTGATTAAAGCCTGTGTACTATTTGAAAAACGTCAATAACTTATATTGCCAGACTTGTGTCGTTTTTGAAAGGAGAAACAAAATAGGGTTTGTTTAATATTCTATGAGTTTTATGTCAGATGATTTATGTCAGACTCAATTGAGGGATTAAAGACAAGTGTGAAATAATGCTGGATTGAAAACAGGTTGAAATTGTACTCCTGATCTAAATGAGTTAAGATGGTTTGGAGGCAGTGACATACAAGTCGAGTCCATTTGTAACCTGAAAAGGTAGCATCTTTAGTCAATATCAGAGTTCCTAGTAGACTACGACGTATCGCATTGGCATTATGTAGACGAAATTAGTTTTGATTGTAAACACCTACTGCTTGCGTATGTATTTGTTGACGAATATATGATGTTCCAAATATATTATTAATATAATTTTGATAAATATGTAATAACAACTTTACATGATTTGACATGAATGTATCACATAATATGACGAGGATATAAATACTAAATGAATTTGACGTTTGGACCTAAAATATAGATACTGGAATTTCAAATGTTACACACATTTGAATCAGCGTATCCGTAATGAGAACATCAAAGCACGCTATCTTGTGAGACCAAAAAAAACCCCAGAAAATCAAGCCAAATATATTTGATGTTTCTTAAGCTGCCTTCTAGCAAGTGGCACCCTGTTATCACCAGATGTGCTTGCATTGTATTGTTTAGAAGACAAAACCTTCAGAATTCATATTAAGTATGTCATATGTTGAGAGCTAACTGGTTCCGCTAACACTTTTATCATATCTGGAGAAGACGGATTTAACCATGTCGCTATGACGCTGACACACTAACAGTGTGAATGTATCCTGTGGGTGTTTAAATCATTCTGAGAAACATCTAACTCGGCAATAAATCTACTTTTTTATGACAACAATGAGCAAAAGCTATCTGAATCTGCCATTGAATATATATTTACCAAGGAAGCGTGTTTACAGAGAGGTTTTGATTAGGTAATAGCTGTGCCTTGTGGTTTGGCAGTTAGAATCCGGTCTGGAGTGTGTGTCAAAGAAGGTACATTATACTGTTTGATCTCACCCTTTAATCGGGTCTGCAGACACACAGCTTCAGGATCGTGTGTTTTTAAGCGAAGTCATGTAATTAGAGAGGTATTTTTCATTGATTGAGTTAAATTATTGCATGCTAAGGAATGTAATTAGAAATTGATGTAAACATTTTATGGTGTGTATTTTCAGTTTCATCTATGATTTAAGTTCTTTGGTTTATACAAATACAGGTACTTGAAGGAAACTATATATGTTTAAGATACATTATAAAAACCCACATAGATGTTTATGATAACGACATAGCTATACATAGTCCATAAGGCATTTTTTATGAGGAATCTGGTGTATGATGGCTTTATATTGACTTGATATAAGACCAAATATAATCATGTCACATTTCATCAGTAGTGTTACGTATACTGGTACTTTTAGTAAATGGCTATGGAATTACTGCTGTAAAAAAAGTTTTTCTTCGTTTATAACGACATTTCACGAAATACGTTTAATATTATAGTGTGCATGCCTTGTATATACAAGGTCACATATATATTATGCGAATGAAAAGAACAATCATTTACGTAGACTCCTAAACGTTTATGGTTCACTTGTCACATCTCACATAAACTGTAAATTCAACCTTTTATCTAATAAAAATCGTGTGAGGAGGAAGCAAAAAATCGTGAATAAAAAATAATACACATTGCCGCATGGTTTGGGGCAGTCGCTTGGGTTATGTGAATTCCACCAGGACAAAAGAAGGATTTATGAGAGATTTTTTAGGGTTTAATTACGCTTTATAAAACATACAGATAAAATTGAATATGTGAAAACAAAACATAGTTAAATATGAAGAGTATGATGATAAGATAGGAATTCTTGTGTCTTACATTGCAAAAGTGGGTTTAAAATCGTAATTAACCAATACTATCGATTATACACCACCCGGCATACTTTCTTCAATGTCTACTCAAAGAGACGTGTTTCCGAAGTCAATAGGCAGTCGTTTAATATAGGCCTATATCGAATTAGAAAAAAGTCACAAGAAAACCTTTATTTAATCGCGAAAATCCAATGACTACATGTAGTTAATGGTAGTTTATTTTCCGACACATGCAATTGGGAAATGAGCACAAAAAGCCCACGTATCTATACGAATACTCTGAACATTACTTTCAACAGTGCGACACAACTTAAATGTTGATTTATCTAATCTGTCGAGTTAGCATCACCGTCTGTTCATTAACTTTTAGAGGATAAGTCTCTACAACTGAATTCATTTACAACTATTGAATCATATAGTTTTTGGTATGGTGCTGCACTGTCTAACAACTATTATTATATGACTTGATGTTTATATCATAGTTTGAAATCATTCGTGGGGTGAAATGTATCACGTGGTCAATGTGTTAATATACACTCGAATAGAGGTACACACCCCACCAAATCTTAACCAATCACCAACAGATATTGCGGTTTCTTTTTTGCTTTGAGCTGTGTCAAACTTGTCGTATAATTCTATCTCAGACGTACACAAAATAAACCGAAATATTGAATCACTATGCACTCATGCGTTTTTTTTTTGTTGGAGTCGTAACTTTGCTCTACTTTGTAAAACTCATCAGTGGATATAATGCTATTTAGTTCTCTATAATCATCCCCAAAAGCCCAAAACTGTACATAATACCACGGCAGCGTACAGACCGCTTACAGGCACTAGTATATTACCTACATGTATGCCTACGTGACTCTGCCTGCAGGCTTCCCTATAGGAACTGTCCTAAAAACACCTCTTCCAAAGTCCGAAATAGTATGAGGGAGGATTTGTTGAGCTGTTCACTCGGTGTCAATGGTCTGTACCAATGCTAATAGCCATCACAATAATACCAAATACACACAGTACGAAAGAGAAAACCAGATCTGTGTATTGCCCAAGAATCATGGTGACCGGTTTGTGGGTGAACACCAATGATACCCAAAGAGTAACTTGACTGTGATTACTGTAAACAAAAACAAAAGCCTGATTTCCATCTTACTAGACGTTTAACACGAGCGTATGTTATGACAACTGCGTTAAAGTCACATACGCACCCAAAACTTGGATTTTTCATCTAATTCCGTTTGCCTTGATTTTAATAAGATTTGATGTTTGTTCAATAATTAAAACAGTCACGTTAAAATAAAAATTAATCATAGCGTACAAAGCTTCTACGGACCAGGAGAAATCTAGCAGTTATTCGAATTCAACGAAAATAATTTATGCAAATACGAAAAATCGTCCGGAAATAGCCGAAGCTGTCCGGCCAGATGTTACAATTGAAAGCGTATGTTGTCAAATGCTAACCTTAACCCTAACCCTTACACCTTACCCGAAGTCACTTTTACAGATTGATTAATTTTTAACTTACCCTAACCCTCACACCTAACCCTAAGTCCTTTTAACAGATTGATTAATTTCTAACTTTGAAAATTTTCTGTTGTTGTTGTAACATCTATAAACAAGTCCATTCGCTGCCCAACCTCATTTCGTAATTTTTACAAATAAGGAGATATGCACGGACAACTCAAACGATCATATGAAGACTTTGATCCAGCCGCGGTGAATGACCTTGTTTGTAACGAGCCAGCAAGTAACATAATAGCAACGAAGTTACGTTATTTGTTAAGTTCTCCTGAGAAGCGCATCGCATTCGACCCCATACACATGCAACTTGTGTTGATGTGACGAGTTGATACTCCAAGTCCCACCGTGTGAACGCGGCTTATATAACCCTACTACAAGTCGCACCGTGTGAACGCGGCTTATATAACCCTACTACAAGTCGCACCGTGTGAACGCGGCTTATATGTAGTAGGCTGATATAAGTCGCGTCCACAGGGTGCGATTTGTAGTATCAACTCGTCGAATTCGACCTGAGAACTTAACAAATAACGTAACTTCGTTGCTATAAGTTTCACTTTATGTAGGCCTTATCTTTTTGTTTTAAGTGCCATAACATTTCTAGGGCACTATAATAAAAGGAAACAGCTGATCTTCGCTGAAAAAGAACGCATTCGGCCTTGATGACATTGGAAAAAATTTGAAGGAAGGGAGGTAACTCCATTCAACTATAATGCCCGATTTGATTGGCTGAAACCTTTCGACTCAACTATTTACACGCTTCGACGAGTTGATACTACAAGTGGCACCGTGTGAACGCAGCTTAAATCAACTGTTAATGGAATGACGTCTCATTTCTCTCACTAGATCCCCCAAATGCAGTATATTTTTAAAATATCAAGCAAGTACTATAAACAAACTGCTCATATTGTACTATTTGCATTAGCCATACGCCTAGCGATGAAGTAAGTTAATCTTCGTGAAAATATATTGTCACACTGTATTAACTCGCGTTGGTTGTCATTTTGTTTGTTGAAACACGTAAAAAGCACCGCAAAAAATTTAGCTTGACTATAACTGTGCGTCTTACACAGGGTATTGCACAATACAGAATCAATAATGCGCACCTTCCATGGCTTTTTTTACATGGATTGTAGAACCCACACTCCAGAAGATTTTGTTTTGGTTTATGTTTGTTTTCTGCTGTACTCACAAGGACATAGGACGAGAAAAGTCAAAAGCTGAAAACTATCTGTTACAAAATAAGCCTTGATCAAGTAACAAATATATTTTCCTTCACGGCTAGGTCATATACAAAAAGTGTACATGTGAATTTAATCAAATTATTGGCAGTAACAAATGGGCTGACCTTGTGTTTTGCTTTGAAAGGCTATGGTAGTGGAAGATGGCTGACTATTGCGAGAATAAAAACGCAACAAGATGAGACATTAACAAAGGATTGGAGTACTATTATCCAACTAGAAAAATGTTGGGCTCTAAAATAATTCTTCCTGTGGTTCGAACGCTACAACACAATGATAAACCACTTCTCTTTTTGTGTAATGTAGCACATCCACGAATATGAAAACAGAAAGGTGTCAGATTTTTTGCAACGGCCATTATTCTTCGAAATGTAACTGTTCCACATCCAGTCTGTTTTCTGGATATCTTGTATCCTATGTGGGTTAATATGTGATTGTATATTAAGAAAAAATACTGAGAAGTGAAATCTAATGGAAAAAGAGAAGCCACTCAACCTATTTGTCTAATGTATTACGGTGTTATTTGTATTGCAATACAGTATCATAAACGATAATTTACTCAGAGCAGTATTATTTCCTGTGTGAATTCAGCCCACTGTATTCAAAAGATTGGCATAAGCATATTTTATATGTGAGCTTATGTTATCCCAATTACATCTACTAAATCCGGAATAAAATAACGGTTGATTTGCCAAACGACATCATATTTCTACTTATCAACCAAGTCCGACTTTTGACAAGGATTGATACAGTTTTTAGGACCAGCGCTGATGGTTGTGATATTTTGTTGGGATAAAACAAGTTATAAACGTTTCTAGAGCGAGAAACGTCTAAAATAGGGTTGTAATGAGAGCTCGATACCCTTACAAATTTCCCCAGCCAATCCAGTTTGTTTTCAAACCTTTAGACGGTCAGTCTGTCGACAATCCCTTGGGAGGAACACCCCAACTCCATCAAGGAAAGCACAATATCTCTTCACGTCCTTACCCCTTTGATGTCAATTATCTTTCTAATAACATTATTTCCCTGTTTTAAAAACGTTCTCAAGCACCGATACATTTATCTTTAACTGCATTTTTTTTCTTATTCCAATCATTTTAATAGTTTTTGTTATATAAAATACGGGCAATAAACAGAAATCATTTATATTTTCACATGATTTGATTTGCAATCCAGCACATTCACGGATAGTAACTCCTAGCTGTCGACGCTTAAGGATACTTAGCCAAAAGGAATTTGACAATATTCGTCTTTGTACAAGACGATATTTTAGCAAATTTTTTGTTCAAATGACTAAACTAAAGACTTCACGTTGTTCCTTTACCAATGCTGTCCAAACATTCCATCGAGATCATTCCTTTAGTCCTGCCGTGTATCGGCACAAATCGGTACATAATCTCACCCACTTAAATTCGTCTAATCAAATCTCGACTCGAATGATGCCAGCTACCTACATTGACACTCATTGGACAAATAGGTGGTATTAACAGACGTTATCTAGGATGCAATTAATTGCGTCGACGAAGCTCAACAGAGAATAAGATAAATGCGGATTAGTCGGTGACATTGTGAATTGTATACTAGTATAGTTACACTTTTAACTTTAAAGTTGTGATTTTGGTTTTCTGTGTGCCACAATTAGTTGTTCTGTTCACTGCCTTTATTGATTCTCATCAGTCAATTGCTGTTGGGGTTCGCTAGCTGAAACATTATGACATGCGTTAAAATTGGATAATTGTGGCAAGTAACAAAATCATACGTTTACAAGCGATTTCCGGTTAAGACTTAAGAATAACGATCAAGCTACTTCTTATTAATATAAAAAATGAATAAAACATTTTTTTTTGTTTTGTGTCATGCCGAAAAAAAAAACAACATAAAAATATGTACCTTATTAAAAATTTCTGGTTCTTCTAAAAATATTTCAGACGATTTTGATCTGCTTGAGTCAACTTGACACTAAACTATATGTAGATCACATCTGTAATATATCTCCTCGTCCTTAAGTCGTTTTTCTGTCTACATGTGACGTTTTAAATATCCGCTGTAGTGACTCGAAAACTTTCCATAAAAATCGTATTACATTATATGTATATTTACTAACTTAAAGTCTTAAGTCAGATTTGGTTATGACTGTGAATGAAAACAGTTTTAACTTGTAGTACAATAAAACCCAATGGCTGGTAAACTAATGCCAGTTTCACACAGAACGAAGAATACTACCAACAGGTTGATGGTGTGATTATGGGTTCACCTAATGGCCCGGTCCTAGCAGATATCATAATGACGGAACTAGAAAATCATATTGTAACAGAACTTATAGAATCTAATTTCA
>JAVFBZ010157031.1:0-16489 GCA_032466195.1 Katharina tunicata | reverse complement strand
TATTATGCCCAATAAGACAAAACAAAGTACATTCTCTACAGTCTACATAATTTATTATGCCCAATAAGACAAAACAAAGTACATTCTCTACAGTCTACATAATTTATTATGCCCAATTAGACAAAACAAAGTACATTCTCTACAGTCTACATGATTTATTATGTCCAATTAGACAAAACAAAGTACATTCTCTACAGTCTACATAATTTATTATGTCCAATTAGACAAAATAAGTACATTCTCTACAGTCTACATAATTTATTATGCCCAATTAGACAAAAAGGGCTATTTTTATATGAAACCTTAATCCAGGACAAGTCATTCACTGAAGGCTTAAGAACAGAGTTAAGCTGAATCCAACAGGTGAACTACAGGTAAAAGGATACAAATCAGAGCTGGATTTGTGGCAGCCAGTGTCATCACATTGAAAGCTATTAGGAAATTATGACATGACACTAAACAAAGCGGCCATCTTGATACCCAGAGAGCACCAGGGCACAGGAAACTCCTATCCAACCAGTTTAAATGTTCATCTTGTAAATGTTTCACATGCATGGACAAGTTTTACATTTTCATGCAGTCTAGTATGTTTATAAACTAAACCAACATTCCAATCTAACTGAAACAATTGGTATTTATCTGCAATATTATATAGATTATAACCAGCATTTTTAGCCTGTTATATTTCTCTATGTTACTTAAACTCAATCATAGTGTTAGCCAGAGGGGTGTCTCGGTGTCTTTGAGACACCCAACAGCCATTTGAGACACCCTACTCCAATTCAATTTAACATGGGAAAGATAGGGAAAATATCAAATGAGACACCCTGTTTCTGTGAAAATAGGGATTTGAAACACCCTCTTTTTGATTTCTGGCTAATACTATGAACTCAATGTATGTTTGCTTTGCTCCCCACTGTTTCGCCTGTAAAGTTTTTTATTGTTGAAAGCTGATCTGGAAATAATGTTTATTCCTTAAAAGATTGCGGTACCCTCTTTGCGCCAAAAAAGGCACAGAAAACCATGATCCGTGCCGCAACAGTTGTCCCTATATAAGTTGTTTCTGTGTGCTCTATATGCATCAGTTTCCATTTCTATTGAGAATGGACCAATTGTTAAACAAACTTTATATGATACATGTATATGATCAACAGCATAAAAAATGCTTTTATTAAACTTTTTCTTTCGTGGAAGTTTATCATTTTTTTCTTTTAATGTAAAGAAGCGATTTAAATTTTGTCGGCTCAAATTTTATTTAAAATCCCAAATTTGCAGAATAAATGTCTATATTATTTTCATCTATATGGTTTAGCTGATTGATTAATGTTGTGTTTCCTAGAATCATGTCCATGTTCTGTGTTGTTGATGAGCAGTGCCCTATGATTTATTAATCTACTCTCTTCATGTAAATGCATAATAGTCTATTTATTAGCCGGTCTATTAATTCATCCTTTATTGTTACAGGAGCGCAGACTGTTTTGGTCATAGTGCAGAGTTAGTAGTTTTGCCCTGTCCAAGGCCATCAGTGTTTTAGGGTATCATAAAGCGAATGTGATAAGAAGCTAAGCGTGACGAACCCTTGAGGAGAGGGGACATTTGTGGACCCTTGGGAAGGACACTGGCTAACAGCAGGCCTCCATTCCAGCCAAGTAAGCTCATTTTCTCATAACCTTCTTTACAGCGAATATTGTCTCTGGAATTATTATTGATTCTTTCTCGAAGCCTCCGCATAAAGGAATGGTTTCCCAAGGCATTTGCATAAATATGACCTATTCTTGATTAATGTGGCCATGTCAGGGCTCTAATGGAATGGCTTCCCCATGCCCCTGTGTGTTACTTCAACTGTTTGCATGACTTGTTTTTCTTCATGTTTAGCCATCCTGAAGTTGATGATATTGCAAGGTTTTTTTTGGTCTTGGGGGCGAGTGTTACTGAAGAGATAAGGGTCTGCGCCCTGTTTGGACCGGGTTAGATTCACCTCTGACCCTAACCCTATCTCTTTGCATTCTCCTTAGTCTGGGGATTGCCCTTGTAGCCCTCTGGATATACCACGGTCGGGAGAGCGGGCTATCGCAAGGAAATGGACCTTTGCAGTTGATGTTGGTTATAAACAGTGCTTTATTAGGAGGTATCTGCCCCCGTGGCTGTGCGGGGCCTGACCCCTGTAATTTCTGTCTGACATTATTATGATGACTTCACACGTCACATATTGACGAGCGTCTTACCCTGCTTAGCGACTCTCCATTGATGTTGCTGGTTTCCAGTCGAGCTCGCCCACTGACACTTATTAAGATCTAGTTCGTGGCAGATATGGCAATTCCATGTTTGGATTTGCGTCATTGTTTCATTAATCATAGCCAGAGAACATTCCCTTTGTCTTATCTTTTGTTAGGCTCTTCTCGCCAGAACACCAGGCCTTATTAAAACCAATATCTTAGGGGCTCCCTGAATCTTAACGACACGACAAAACAAAAAGAGCTGGCACAGATCGACATGCATATTTAACAGGTCTTATTACAGCTGCTTCTATATTTATGTATTTTATGTTTTGCCCCATCAGTGCTTAATTGTTAATGCCATATAGATGTTTTATTCAAAACCTGATGTGTATTATCTCTCACTTTTGTGTCAGAGAAATTAGCAGTAAATAAAAGATAACACAAAAAAAAAACTGGTACATCTTGCAGGAAATATATGTCATATCCAGTAATGTCTTTTTTTGGCGACTGACTGGAAATTAGAATTAAGAACATTAGTTGAATATTTATCTCAGAAAATCATTGACATTCAAAACAGCTATTGTGAGAAATAAATGGAATTTGAGACAGCTGAAATAATAACTTAAATCATTCAAGATTGAATTTGTTAAAAAATTCTGTTCTTTATTGAAATCATGTACTAACTACCACCAGGTGTTCAAAATGTGCACAAATCTTAAAAATTGAAAACATCTGTGGATAATATGATTTATCTTAATCAATTAGATGTGACTTTAGTTTCCTTGTTTTAAAACCTCGTGAAAAAAGAGTTAAGTAGCCTGTACTTCGAAGAGAAGATAATTTGGTTGGCACATTGGGATATGAGTGAAATAGCATTAAGTACAGAGAAGACACCTTAAAACCCTTATGAAACAAATGTACCTTGTGTAAAAAAATTGATGAAGGTGTTTTAAATAATTATCCTGGTTGTGATGTGTCAGAAAATTAAACTAATTAATTGAATGTTTCGTCATATCAAAAAAAGATTCTTCCAAAGAAAAAATATACATTAAGTGTGCAATTGATAGGTGCGATTAGTTTCCATTTCAAGGACGACAAATAGGTATAATTATCGTGTGGTATTATCAAACCCACCATTTACTAACATAGCCTGCCTTAACTTCACAATACTGAATCATATTGTAGATTATTAAAACTATAAATCAGTTTTCATGTTTCTGTAGTGTTAAATAAAAGAAAGTGGGAGAAAAAAGTCACGTTTTTTGTATAATTCTCAGACCCAAATCTAGTATGACCATTTAGGATTGGCAATCAATGTTTGTTATTAGTCGCTAAAATTCTCAACTCAGTTTAGTCAGAAAATCATTCTCAATGACAGATAATTATTATTATCTGCTCGTTTTATGAGAATCATTTTGCTGCGGTTACCTTGGATAACCTGCTGGTAAATTGTTTCTTTGGCACTGACCGGAAGCATTTTGTGTATATATAATAGAACTTCTTATAATTTACTAATTTATATGCCATTTGGTCTGACCAAATTGCAATCCAAAACTCATGGAGTTAATAGCGAAGCGAAACTGTTGGTCCTATATTGGTATGCGATTTGGGTTAAAACCTACTTCGTACAAAGGTAGTTTTGGTAATTTTTACAAAAATTAAAAGTGTCTTTCCACTTTTTGCTGGCCTACTTAGTACCTGTAGTTGAACCTGTCTGGGTATTTTCTACTCAGTACTCGGTGACCTTGACCTGTCTTGAAGTGGGATATCAGCTGATTCAAATTGAGATGATATTGAACTGGTTTGACTTAAATCTGGTTAAGGTCATGGGAATTTTCACACCGTGGCTAAAAAAGGCTACAGACCAACAAAAATCCTTTGTATATTTTGTTCAAAAAGCTATTCTCGACAGGGAGAGAAATTACAATGCTTATTGATTATGTTCTGATCAACACTAAGATGTATAATTGAGACCTATACAAAATTTAACTTCGAAGCTCTGGCCAACAGAGGAAAATACATTTTTGGAAAAAGCAGTAATAATTTAATTACTTTTAGTTTTAATTAAAACATAAATTTGTTGAAAGTAATTCCATACATTCTCGTATATGTGGTCACCATATCAGACAAAAAAAGCTAGGTATGTGCAAATAATGATCAGTTCGTAGAACGTCTAATGTATTGTATTGTCTGTGGCAGAGCATTATGTTGTATCTGTCCAGCTTTGGACAGTTCCATATGCCATCCAGTAATCAAAAGGCAATCAAAATGACAAGACGCATGGAATGGCGGGAGAGTGAATGCTTAATCCTAAGTAAACTTCTACTCATTTGCTTCCATCATCGCCATGGTAATCATATAAAGTCAATTTAGTGTCGGGCGCTCGGCGACCCAATCTTTCGTTTCTGAATATGTAAATTCTTGTCAAGACTTACTCCTCTTTCTGGGTATGTCCTTCCCTCGGTGTAATTTTAGATGCAAATACTTTCGATCAACGCTAGATTTAATTACAGAGAGCATAATCCTGGCACATTGCTCCTATTTACCCAGTTATTCCCCGACTAAATCAATGAAGCAAAGCCATTGACGAGAAGAATAGGGATCCATTGTACGGTGGACGCTGGCCAAAGTCAAGCGATGTTAATTTGGAAGACCTCTTCGATGAGAAATTTCACCCCTAGTACACAAAACTGACGAAGAGGTTGTGAGAACATGGGATTACACGATCAACAATAGGCGACCTCCGCTCACAATGTTATTTATTTAGAAGATTCCAAGCACTCCACAAAAACAATAGCTAAGGGGATGGGGCATGGCTAAGATCAAAAGAAAAGAACTCTGTCAAATTTGAACATTTCTAAATGCAAACTTTCGCAGAAGAATGCACGGAGCAGTTTTCAGGTTTTAATCCCTAGCAGTATATACATTGTGTATCCATTGGGTTGGGTTTACTCAGCGTTGACTACAGCGAGCAATTGTCCCTCCAGGCTCACAGCCTCTGTCAATACCAACAAATACTAAGTAAGGTTAAGTTTTACAGCCTTAGACAAAGACGCAATTAGTTGGGTAAGGATGTTAGGTAATGTCGCCTTGGCGTTCAATCTAAACGCTTTGTAAATCCACTGTTTACCTCTTGCGGACAGCAAGCAAAAAATTAGTTTGTTTTGTTTTTCTTCGTGAAATTCTTCACTTTCGACTTCGAGTTAAGATTCTTGTCATTACAAAGTATATTTTTTATGTTGTACACATCAAGTTTTTAAGCGCTCCAGATTTGTAATGACTGGAATTAGTTCTTTGTATTAATATTCGCTTGGTGAAAAAGACTGCCTCACATCATTATAGCCTACTGATTTCGGATAGTCAGAGGCGCTAATTAATCTGGACGTGATAAGTTCTGGGATGACAGTAACTCTGAACACGTCTGATTGTTTATTGGACGGTGGTGTTGCCGTGGATTACATTGAAAACAACTGACAATGTATTGGTGCTAAAGAATTGCTGGTAGTCATTAAAACCTGAATCAAACTCGGAAATGAAATGGATTTTCTCTGCGAAAGTTTTGTATATTTCTGATGATAGATTAACAGAGTCATTGAAGGGAACATGAAAAGGTGACGTTGAAGTGAGACCTATCTACATGCTTTCACATAACGATAGCCCGCTTTCGACAATTTTCATTAAGCATTCTATTGGCCTGCTGCATTAGCAATCATCAGCGTCGGTTATCGAAGAAGATTCAACGCAAAATCTTAATTACTACGAGCCTCTTAAACTCATCAGGCCTGCTGTCATTGCACACTAGGGCTGGGTATGAATCATTCGCCCAAAATTAATCCCTTAGTAAAATAAAAAGAAGCGGGGAAAAAAATCTAGAAAGAAAAAAATACTCCACAATGAGTGCTCTAGTCTGTCAAGTTTGATTAGCAGCTTAATAAATGTTCGTCAAAATTCTGATTATTTTGTTTCTTAGCGGAAAAAGAAAATCTAGTTAAAGTGACTAATTATGTTACATCAGGGCATGTGGTGGACAACTTTTCTCTCACTTTGACGTTAAAGTCGCTTTTATCATAGACATAAATACACTCATTGTCTGATATGGCTCCCCATCTTAATTAAGAGAAACGGTTTCTTACTCTAATATAGCTATAAAAAATGTAAGAAAAAATTTCTTGTGAGCAGCAAAAGATATGAAGTAGGCTGTTTAAATAAAAACGGTTCAACTTTCTTGAGGGTACACAGATTGGCTGCTAGAACTTGCTTAGCAAAATTCTTGCTTGACTTTCTTACACTAAATTGGATTTATGTCTCTTACCGACTTATTTTAATCAAAAATAATTGGCTACTGTGTGAAATTGTATTTGGACATTCTAGATAAGATACTCAAATGAAAACGGTTTCTTTAACCTTTTTCTTTATAAGTCTGTTTCTTTAAGATTAGTGCCTTGTTTGATTAAAGTCATTTCACTTTTCCCATTGCAAAGAAGCTACATTGGTTTCTGTTATAATGAGTGAAATAATCTTGAGTATGATTGGGACACCTGCCAATAAATGTTTTAATCAATTAAAATAGTTACACTCTCTTTAATTATCACACTTACCGAGGAAAACACAAAAATACTTGATGTACATATATTTTTTCCAGACACAAAATACTACATGTATTCTGACAAACATATCCTACTTTGCCCTGATCTGTGTTCGCTGTGTGATGTTCCACAGTATAACCTGACTGCATTCTCTCCCTTTATCAGTAAATCCATCAACTGTGAAATCACAAACTGTTAATTGGTTCCATATGGTCATATAAATTATTCTTCTCACTTTACTTAGCCATTATGTATAAAAAAAAATTTAACCCTTTTTTTTTGGTATGTGGTATATTTTTAAAAAAAGAATATTGAGCTCCAAGCCCTTAATCTTAAACAACTTTTTTTTTTTCAGTTATTTTTTTTTCATTTGCAGACTTGTCAAGGAGAGAAATTACATGCATTATTACATAGTTCCTTAAGAAAGAAAAAATTGACTGTAGCATGAAATATCATTAGGTCACAAGTATAGGTTAAATTGGGGGCGTATAAATCTGCAAATAAGGCTAAAATGTAGATACAAGTATGCCTGGTGTTATTGTCATGTTGTCCAGTGTGGCTTCATGAACGAGTATATAGATATTTTATAACATTATGTTTGTCTCAAAAGGTGTTGAAGTAAATGTTTGTGAAGGGATTTCCTCATTTCCGAATTATAATCAAGGGAATACACTTTTTCTGTGATATGGGTTTCTATTTTGCTTGATTGCTGTATGCTGACTTTGTTATAAATTATTTTAAGTGTATAGATCATGAGTGACTTTATGGTGTGTTTTACTCAGTATTTTATTGCTCTGCGGCTCATAGGTTCAATAGAATATTAACTTTAAACCATTGTTGAAAGGGTCATTACAGATTTTCTTATTGGTCTAAAAAAATTACCCCTGGGTCATCTTTCGAATAGCCCTGGCTGGGTACTGCTATTTTATTAGTTCATTTAATCTGTTAGCTATTCCACATATAAAGACATTTTTGTTTAATAAAATCAAAACTAAAGCACAGAAGTGAGCTCTATCTTCACCAAAAGTTGATAGGAAATGCTAGATTTAAACATCTTGTTACAGTGTATATGATTAATCGGACTGTATTCTATCCAGAGCCTCCCTTCTACAGTTAAATGTCAGTCTAAGAAAATTTGTCCATAGTGGGTTTTGGTTCAACTCCTTTTGAAGGCATATGCTTTTCTTTTTTCGAGATTTTAGACTAGCTTAGTTTTCAGTATTTCGTATTTTTGAAAATGACACAAAATATTTCATAGCTTAGTTTTAGTAAATTAGAAACTAAGGTCATGTTTTAAATAAACTACTGGTTCAGGGTGCTTGGGTAGTGTTTTTAGAGCAATCAGTAGTTAATGAGAGAAATAAAAACATTTCCATGGAGACGGTTCCCCCTGTGTGATAAACAGACCTGTCTTTGCACTGTGGGTAGCCTACTGTCATTGGATATCTTGTATATGAAACATGGAGAAATTGTGTTTATAGTCACAGCTCCTATTAGTGGAACTGGACTGTCTGGGCGTATAAATATTACAAAGAGGGCTATAACTACATTTAGGTCCCAGAAGTTAATAATATGTACATGTACTAGGTTGTTTGATAGGCATTTAGAAGTACAATATGAGCAGTATAGGCCTACACTTTTCTATTTAAGAAGGTGACTTCCATATCAAAGTGAACTGTTCACCATGTAGCAGGATAGAAATATTTGACATATAAATTATACATGTAATTAGTAGGGATGTAGCATAAGATTTGACTTTTGCAAGAGTTCTTTTTCCGTATACTAATGTTAAGCTATTGGGCATCAGGAAGCCGATTTGTTGTGGTGTCCTGTCTTTCGTCCTGTATATTTTGATGTCTTATTTTTTACCAGTGTTGTTTATGGTGGCTTCCTTTACCGATTAGGGTGGCTTATGTAATCTGTGTCAGGTATACAGTGCCATGATTCTATCTGAGTCCTTGTTTTGCGTCCCGTAATGTTTCTGTAAGGACTGTTTGTGAAAATAAACATGTACTAGGTATGGCGTTAAACCCCAATTTAACAAAAAAAACAAACAAACAAACTTGCCAGATGCATAATGGTTTCATCATTAATTGCAAGTGTAACTGCACCGTCTTATCGGTGAAATGACATTCGTCAATTCAAGTTGCAGCACTGAATGTTTCAGTTGATGCTCAAGACTATTTACTTATATGTACATAACCATAAAAATATGATAGTGTTATGCTTTGTTAGATATAAATATGCTCAAAACATACCTCCCTTAGCCAGGGGGCTGTAGTACAACTAGAAAAGACCCCTTCATGTGGCAGATTGATGGGCGGGAAGCTTCAGTGTCCTGATGCTCTCTGAGCTAAGGGGTGTCCTGTGTTGTTGTGGTGTCCATTATTTTCATTCTGTAAATATACTGTTGTGCCTTCTGTGTAGTTTGCATCGTTAAGGGTGGTTTCCTTCACCCATTCAGCTGGTGCTGTAATGAGTGAAATAGCTTAAAGTACGGCGTAGAACTCCAATCAAACAAATCAAATCCCTTCGTAACCACTAGAGTAGAAGATATGATCCCAAAGATTCTGGCAGGTGGTTGGGTGGGAGCCTCCTGTGCCCAGGTGCTCTCTGAGCTAAAGGGCAAAGGATGCTGATTTGTTGTTGTGTCCTGTTTTGTTAATGTTATGTAAACATTTTTTTTTCCTGTCTTGCATGTTGCCAGTGTCGTTTACGGTGGTTTCCTTCACTGATTGGACTGGCACGCCGTCATATCAGTGAAATAACCCAAGTTAGGCACAAAACCCTAATCAAACAAACAAACAAACCCAACGACTCTGTTCTGGACAGTTTCTTAGTGTCGATAGTTAATTTGTTACATTTGTCTCTCTTCCATATGTTACAAAAATATCAAAAGTGAAACACTATTTTGTGTCAACTTCTTTATAAATTTACACAATGTTTTGAAGCAGTTACTAGCGCCTTTAATCGAAATTGTATGTGTGAAAAGGTATGAAATATATCCATAATAGTTTAGAATGCATAGATATGGTGGAATTTAACGAAATATTTTCCAAATTAGCTCATTTTACACAGATTCATTAAATGTTGTAAGTAAGCACTGTGTTGAGAATATGTTTTATTTTCATAAGTTGTTTATTATGCGTACTGTCCTATATTACAAGACAATATTACTAAAGTATCTGCTGATCACGCCAAGAAGGGGCTGGATTTTCATCAGACATGAAATAAGACGCTCTAGGCTTTGATATTAGCCGCACATCAACCACAAATTAAATTTTCTTAAAATATTGAAAAGATATCTATATACCATTGAACTTAAATCATTTCTTATCAGGAAACCGGAGAAGGATATACCGAGGACAAATAAGACACTATCTAGAGAGTATCAGGTTGTTTATTAAAAATGGCCCAGATGATTAAAAGCGTTATGTGAAAGTGATCATTTTTTATGTTAGCAAACTAAGAGGCAGGTCATGTGGTTTATCTTCTTTTTTTTTTCTTTCTATTTCTTCTTTCTGTAATCTTTGATCAGAAATTTTTTTCTAAGATTGTATGTCATGGCTGGCGAGTAAAGAAAACCCTTGGGGATGATCTTTGTTTTGGACGCGGGACAAAATTACGTCTGATTCGAGCAGCATCTGTCAGACTCTAATCTTAATGAGTTTCTTTATATTTAATTGCTGGGTTTCCATGACAACCTTTATTGATCTGTCCGAATCTCCCGTGTGTATCTTGTCTTTAATTGTACGCCGATTAGCTAGATTTCATTCTGACCAGCACGACTTGTTTTAGCGCTTGCACTCTATCCAGAAAAAACATAATGTAAAAGGACTTAGATTTGTCCGCGAGCCGTCTCTGTATAATCTGTTGACAGCTCCAGACTGAAACTGACATGCCAACTGCTTTATTATATCTTACATTGTTATACAGACTGACCTTTTCTATCGGAAGAAGATTATCATGATTGCGAAGCGTGACGCAAATAAACTTTTTTTTTAGAGTTTCTAAAGTTAGCATTTTTGTACTTAATATAATTTCAGGACCAGGCAGCTTGTATCTCAATAACGCAGTGTGGCTCAAATTTCATTTAATTCTAATTGTCAACTTTATGGGAATTGATTGTATTTTGTTTCAGTGATATTGATGGTTAACCTGTCATCTCATGTTTTGTGGTATTATCAAATTAGTGATACGTTCTATTTTTGTGAATAGGGTTTATTTAACTTTTTATGCAATCCGCAAAATTGTTACATCGTTTTTTTTTATTATTATTAAAGTGATAGGCTAACAAGTATCTTGTCTCAATAAAAGGAATAAAATGTAAACTTTCAGATTCCGCAGGGTGAAAATTTTTGTAGTTTTTAATGCAGAGTAAGACACCAGTGAAAAGGCAGGTTAACAATTTTAGATGAAGCCACCATGTTGGGCTTGTAGGTCGCCTCTCTCTCTCACCTCAGCATGTCTAAATGGTGGCACTTACAGATAACTGGCACAACTCACGTCACACAGAAACTCCGAGTTTGGTTTCGTGATTTTTGGAGACGTTTGGGCCGTTTCTTCAAAGTTAAAAAGGCAAGAGACCTCAAAGAAATTTTAGAAATCAATATATAACAACTCGAGATTCAGGTCTATCTAGAAGCTTGTCTCTGAGAATTGATCTAGAACATGAGATAATTTATCGACTTTAATTAGTTGATATCAGTGTGCCAGTATGATTACTCTTGACAAAAATATATATATTGTCAACTTTGACAAATTATGTTAATAGCACAAAATTCATAGAAAATGTCTGAAAGGTGGATTAGAAAGCTAAGTAATTGTTTGACGTTGTAGGCCAATCTCTTTAATTTACCCCATGGAAACCAGGAACGTGACAGATATTGAAATTTGTTCAGTACCAGGTTTCCCAAACCCTGTTAACTTTCTGCATAAATATAATTTTTAAGCAAGCTTGCTCATTTGGTGTGTATACGGTTTTCCGCCAAGCAAAAAGCCTTGACATCATCAGTATATGAGTCTATGACATCATTTGTTTAACTTATGACATCATTAGTTAGATGTATGACATCACCTGTTTAATTTATGACATCATCTGTTTTGACTTATGACATCATCAGTGTGATATATGACATCATCATTATAACTTGTGACATCATCAGTATGACGTATTCAAACTGTTATTTATTATCTATCAAATCTTTTTTCTTTAGTTGGAAAAATTTGTTATTTTCACAAGACCCATTTAATATATTTAAAACATTTGCCTAGAGCAGAGTTTTTTTTATATCTAAAATAATTTGCAGCATTTGATCTCTGGCCTTGGCAATTCTAAGATATGATGAAGAATCTGTGCCTATCAATTTATTTCATTATTCAGGGTTAGAATATTGTCAGCTAACCCGTCTGTTTAAATATGTAGAGATGTGACTGGTAGGGCGCACATATATTTCACGATAGTGTTATGTATCTCGTCAGACCCTGGCTTCCATTCCGTTATGCAAACTTGCGACAGCAGACAACGCTACTAAGAATGCTGGGTATTTGCCACTGTCTCGCTCCAGCGTTATTCAAACATCGCTTTTCAGCTAAGCATCAACAGGCGTGGACACTTGACAAATTTGGCATCCCATGTTCTTAACTTCGTTTTTTTTTTATGACAATATCATATTTTTCATTTGTTTTTGTTAATTCAAAATTTATCTAGTTTTTGTTTATTTTCAGACTGGGTAAAATAGGTGAAAATACAATGTTATACTCCCGTCTAAAAAAAAAGTTTTTTGTTCTTTTATGTCGGTGTGTAACTTGCAAAAAATTAATTGCTGTTTTTCATATTCATCCTAGTGTAGTAATTAAGTTTAACTGTGAGCAAGATTTCATTCTAAAGATCCTGTAGCGCTCCTATTTCTTTGTCTATTTGAGGTTTTATGTATACTATAGTTCCTCATTATTAGGGATAACAAATATTTCAACCCTGATCAAGTTAAACTCAACACCTTTCAGTCAGCACCATAATTTGATCCTTTAGAGGGACTATCCCTAATGGCCAAATTACTTAAATTTTTACCTGCAAGTAAGAAGTTGTTTTCAGAAATTCGAATTCGAAGTTCGAATGCAAACCATTGTTAGATATTTTAAAAGGTGTGAAAACCAATTAAAATAATTAAACAATTCTGCTTCTTTGGCTTCCATTTTAATTACCATTTTTCTGTGCAATATATGTTATAATACAAGTGAGTAAGTATTAATTATGTTTTTGTTATGGTGTGACCATCACAGGTGTGACTGTGTCTTACAAGGCGCCCTAGTTTGCCCTTGACTGTCTCCCATTCATTAGTGCAAATTGCACAAAGCATTTATTTCAAGGAGTGAATAGATTGAGGAGGTGAGCTGAGTCTAAGTGGAGGTTAATACTAGGTAATCTAAGGATAAAATAGGCGTGGAGGGAAACAGATAAAGTTGAAACAAGGGATTGATTTTTATTGAGATTCTCTCCCTTTACCTGAGGACTCGTGCGACTTGATCAATATCGTCCTGGTTGTCGTCTATCGGTTCTGGCAATCCCTTGGGAAAAGTGCTCTAGAGATACCCGAGGAGATAAGTGGTGTAGCCTGATTGTCTACCTGCCTTAATCACTCTGATTACAGGTGTTGTTCGTGTTAGTCTAGCTCACCTTTGTTGGCCTTATTAGAGCGCTGTAGCACCTTAGCTGGATTAGTGCTCTGTGGACATGGGTGCTAACAAGGGGTCACTTGCTGTCCTCACGTTTTAAGGCCAATATTTGTAGATTTGTTCTTCGGACCTTCTCCGGTCGATAGTTCTTTTATCACAGCACCATTTGGCGTGCTGTTGAATTTGTTTAATTTCTCATAAGCATTCCATCCTCTAACCTGCGACAAGTGAAAGGCTACTCGAAAGCCAGCTTTGTCATCGGAATGCTTTTCTTGTAGACTTAGGTGGCAGAAAACTGAGCTTAGAAAAAGCCCGGAATTACATCCATTGGCAGTGTATTGAAAATAAGACATTTGTTTTTTTAAAGGAACAAACATAAATGGATGATTATGCGCAAAGTGTCTATAGAAAAATTACATTCTTACTTAAGTTTTTGGAGCATATTTAGGACAAGCCGCCTTCTTGCAAATACAAAGAATGATTCATGTTGCAACCATGGTGTTATCGCAGAAATACTTGGCATATTTATTTACTTTTTGTCAATCAGCAATGTGCAACAATAACCATTTTTATTTTTCGTATCATGATAAATGTTCTGTCTTCATTCCTCTTCTTTCTATTAGATTGGTTTATGAGAGTTACATGTAAGTACAATGAACTCATAAATAACCATTTCCAGGTTGAAAACCAAATCAATTAAAAACATTTATAATGGCAATCAATTTTCAAGATGCCGGACATGAAGCCAGAATCGTCGTGCAAAAATGTCTAAATTTTTATCCCTGGTAATATTATAAATAATGTTATAGCTGAACATCTTTGTATTTCATGTGTTTATTCCAAAGCACAAAACAGTAGGCCGACATTTTAGTTTTAGATGAACTATATGAAGGTTCTTATCTGAACATAGCAGAAACATAATACAGACCCTTCAATATACCAGAAACCAAAATATACAGATCCGAAGCTAATCACTATTTTCACAGAAGCAGGCTGTCTCATTTGACATTTTCCCTATCTTTCCCATTTTTAATTTGATTGAAAAAGGGTGCAAGTAGCTTCTCTGTCTTTATAACACCACTATGCACCTGAATATAACAGAAATCTGAAAATTACAAACACCTTAATATGAAACATAATCATACATGTACAAACCAAAGCCCTTAAGTATATGGTGCTATGACGAACTTGCTTTTTCATTTTCATTAAATAGCTTCTTTATTTATCCCACCTGTAACCACCTTATAGCCTAGTTAATATATAACTGAAATTTGTGAATATCCACCTGGGAATACACCACATTATGATTACGGATATCTGAATATGTAAGAACTTCTTACATATATATCGATATATACATGTATATTTTAAGGTGTCTGTTGACAAAAAAGGTTGGAACAAAACAAGTCAATAAGATTATATAAAAGAATGGTAAATGATAAAAGGTGTACCATAACAACAAAAAATCACTCTATTTGGTGAGTTAAGAAAAATATTTGTTATTCTTTATTAAAAAGTAAGGTTAATATCATGTTAATGTTAACCAAAATGACATTATGATGCAGAATTTTATTTTAAATGGTTGTAATGGATACTGGAAAATGTAGCGGATAGCCGAAATCATGATGTGATATTAACTTGTTAAACTCATTCACCAGTGGCAGCCTCATATAGGCTACCTGTCGCTACTCAGTACTGAACCCTTAAACCCGAGCAGAAATTGCTGAATTTTAGTTTAAGTAGTTTTAAAATGTAATGGATTATATAAAAGAATATATCTTTTATAGCAGAAATCATGATTTATTAACTTGTTTAATTTTTTATGTTTTTTTTTTATTCAAACAATATTATCTTCAATGACATATGTGTCATCAAGGCATTAATAACTGTCGGTTTTCTAATTAGATATATTTATATATAGTTACATATTTTTTAGAAATAAGTGGAACAATTGCACTTTGATATACTCTAATTTCTGAGTAGATTAAAAGTTTGGTATAATGTGTTCTGTAGATAAACTGTTCTAATTTTAGCGGAAGATAAAAGGCGACCTGATTAGTACCTCAAATGTGGTTGATTTTCTTTCCGGCAACAGGTGGACTAATAATGAAAACGCTGTAGATTTAAGCGTCGTTTTAAATCAATGTTGACTTGTTTTATGCTGGTCACACAGCTCTGTGAAATAGTCATTAAAATTTCTTGTTTCACCTCAGTGTACATGACTTATGTACATGTAATTACTGTAATAATTTGAGTCAAGAATTTGAAAACATCAACAGGGCCCAGTTCCTCAAAGAATATTTAGCGACTAGTAGAAGAATGAATTACCAATCCTGGGTTAGAGGTAGCCTCACAACATAGTCTGATGTCATTGAATCTACCTTTCTTACTTCACCTCTGTGTACATTACAAGAATAGGGCTTTAAGTAGAACGTACATAAAGATTGTATTAAGGGCTTTAAGTAGAACGTACATAAAGAATGTTTTAAGGGCTTTAAGTAGAACGTATGTAAAGAATGTTTTATGGGCTTGAAGTAGAACGTATGTAAAGAATGTTTTATGGGCTTTAAGTAGAACGTACAAAAAGAATGTTTTATGGGCTTTAAGTAGAACGTACATAAAGAATGTTTTAAGGGCTTTAAGTAGAACGTACATGAAGAATGTTTTATTGGCTTAAAGTAGAACGTACATAAAGAATGTTTTAAGGGCTTTAAGTAGAAAGTACATAAAGAATGTTTTAAGGGCTTTAAGTAGAACGTACATTAAGAATGTTTTAAGGGCTTTAAGTAGAACGTACATAAAGAATGTTTTAAGGGCTTTAAGTAGAACGTATGTAAAGAATGTTTTAAGGGCTTTAAGTAGAACGTACATTAAGAATGTTTTAAGGGCTTTAAGTAGAACGTACATAAAGAATGTTTTAAGGGCTTTAAGAAGAACGTACATTAAGAATGTTTTAAGGGCTTTAAGTAGAACGTACATAAAGAATGTTTTAAGGGCTTTAAGTAGAAC
>JAVFBZ010157020.1:0-18349 GCA_032466195.1 Katharina tunicata | reverse complement strand
GAGAGAAGCTCATTGGATTAAAACGCTTCAAACGTTGTATCCATTGGGTTTCAACCTTGAACCCGGTAAAGGCTCCATGGTAGACATTATTCCTTTTGTACTACAATATGGCCAGCCTAGCGCCAGGTTTACAAGTCTCTTAATACAGGAATATCATAACCTTGTACCTAAAATGGCTAAGCCTCTATCACAGAGAGCTATCATAGCGTACAAGAAGAACAAATCTATCAAGGGCCTCTTGGTTAAGACGAAACTCCCGTATGTATCAACTTACCCTTAACTGCCCTCATCTTCATTTGGTAGACTAATGGGTTTACTCCTAACTCTAAACGAAACTTTAGCTTTCTTTCTCCACATTTATACAATGTGTGTGACAGGTATAAATGTAGAAAAATTACATTATACTTGCCTCCACTGGGATTCGAACTCGGATATCTAGCCGACTGAGCTATATACACACATAGGCTCCCTACCACCCAACTCTTATTACCTTTTCGCGAGACGTCTGTAGGTTATAACAACTCGAGATCAAGAACTATCCAGAAAATTGTCTCTGAGAAATTATCTAGAACATGATGATTATTTATCAGTTTAATTAGTCGATATCCCTGTGCCAGTGATTTTACTCCTTACAAAACTATATTTAAGCTATTGAATTAGAGGTATATCTCATTTCGGCAATATGCATAAGATAAGATACACTTTTTCCTGACACTATATTCCGTCTCTATGGCTACCCAAGTATTCTTTATGACATTCACATAGTCTTGAGTGGATTTCCTTATCCATGTGGAGATGATTTATCGACAATATGCTTTTCAATCTGGATGGCTGTGAATGCAGAGTTGAATATAAATATATAAAAATATATCTTGACATTTACTTGAACAGTATTGTTTTTGAAGTACAACTTAACCAGTATCTTACTCATACCCAAAGACAGTGTATTAGACCTACCTGGTCAATCCCGTTTTGTTAAATTTACAATCTAATCTCTAATATCACAACAGTATCCTATCTGTATACCATTCTGGCCTGTTTATTATGTTAGTACCATGTTTTTGTTGCTTATAATGTTTATCCATGTATGTAAACGTAATAAACACCCATGTATTGTTTAGTCATGGCTAGTGTTACACACCGAACTTCTTTTTGACAATACATATAGTATATGATTCTTCTCAAATGTATGCATGGAAGGTAAACATAGTCGTGTAATGCTTTCGTAAGTCAAGGCGAGATAATTAAGTAGCAGTATACATTGTCGGCAAAGTCATTTGTCGACCAACCGTGTTGTGAATGGCGCAGTATCGATGTGAGTGAGAGGGGAGGGCAGTTCAGGTTCGCCACCGTTTGATCTAATGTAATTTAATTTCCAAAAAGATGGCGATTGTTATAAACGGCCCCTTGGAACTAGTATCTGAGTGCAATTATACATTAATTATTAAGATCTGATGAAACAATTTATCAATTGAAGAACAATACGATAGAGCATCCAGTGAGGAAATGGATAGATGTATTATGTGAAAGCATATTGCGAAAAGAGCTTACATTCGTCACAACGCGCGGTCGATTCTACCCAGAATGATTAATATCAATACAAAGTTGTTTGTTTACTTCGTCGTAGAGGACTTAACAATTTGTAAAACAAAACTCACCAGGAAATATTATTTATGTTATAGCAAACATGTAGCTATTATATAGTAATTCCGCAGATAAATTGCATCCGTATTTACCAAGTGATGTTTATGCAATACGGCTAGCAACTCTAGCCTGTAAGGCAATGTCCTTATGAACAAAAAATGTAGTTCATGTTAAGAAAACCGGACGAATGTAGGTTATTATCTATCCAGTTTTTTTTCACACTACAACCCCGATAATTCCACTTCAAAGCCGTGGATTACTGTGTGATCAATCACAAGTGATATTATTCAACCGTAAGTACGTCATGGGAAATATAAGTGACATTTTTGACGTCATCTCTATTGTGATATTACTACGATGTCAAGACGTCACGAAATGCTTACCCAACTCGAGTCCGTGTATTACGACGAATATCCTTCTCGTCTTTTAATTCAAATAATCCCTAGCCTTCTGCTAGTAGCCTAAGTTTTCTAAATTAACACTCGAGCAGTATTCGTCGGAACACACGTGATCTCGTTTGGTAAACCTCTATATTCTGCACACCACAGATTGACATTTGCAACATTCTGTTTAGTGGACTTATATTTGGTTAAATGCGTTGTTAATAACAAAGAAGCCATCACTGTCATGTTATTAATGTGGCCCTATTAGAGTCAAACTTTGAGTGAAATTGATCACCCAAGGCCGTATATATACAAAAGATAAACACAGTGAACTGAACCAGACAGACATACACATTTAAGTGATAAAGTTGTTAATACGGTGTTGAAGCGCACAGAATACTTCAGACAAATATATATGAGATATGTAAATATGTTAAAACAAAGTTGGAATATACGATTAATTCATCAACATTGAAATGTTTAAAAACATTCCGTCAAAATTTTGATTTCAATAAAAAAAAAAATATTTTGTCATACACGCAAGGTACTTGACGACAACATCGCCAAACAAGTCCTTCATAGAGGTGACTGTAGGTCTATTGCCGTACAGGGGCAATCGTCCACGAAGAAGTCAGGAATACCCGAGTTGACAATTGTGATGATTTCTGTAATTATCTATTGCCATTGCAGTAAGGTACAGCGTATAGTTAGTAACCTACTTTATCGTTTATATTTTATGAAAATCGCAGCGTTATACCAAGAATGGCATAGCACGAAATGTCTGGTTTTCAACACAAGGTAATTATGTACTTAATATTATGCAGCATGAATACGATTTAATGCGCAAGTACTAATTTGGACCGTCGGGCTGAGCTTCCAGTACCCGAGTGCGCTGATATGAAGATGAAACAGAAAGGCCTTTAAATTATTCGGCCATTTTAAAACCATAGATTTGGTAATCATCTTTATAATATATATATTTTTTATAATATATATATATATGTGTGTCACGGACGTAACACATATTGGGCATCCCATATTTTTGCCGTTTCAAATGGGTTAGCTTTAGTATTCTCTGAATTCGGGGCAAGTTCAATGCTATGTGTAATAATTCCACAGGGCTGTTGTCTATAACTGATTATTACTTGAAGGTTAACTACGTTTATATGTCTCAAACTGTCTCAGTTGATTCATTACTTACAGGTCACTTTTTACAACGTATGACCTTTAACTGAGTGAATCAGAATATAAGACGCCATCACGACAAACGAAAACCATCAGATAGTCGCTGATTTCATAGGAACCAATTCTTATTTGTTCGTTAATCCAGTCAAATGGCAGCAACATATAATCCCATCATGTATAAATGAGATATAAAGGCCATTTATCGTTTGCATTTCTTAAAGTAACGAAAACCCGACAGTTACTATTCGTGACTTAGCATCCGACGCGTTGTCCGTCTATTTTCACTATTTTGGGCTCTTTGCTGATCTTAGTCCATTTTTTTGTTGTTTAGAATTTTTTCTACACCACGGCGAGACAATTAAAATGCAGCATGCCTTAATGGCAAAGTCCTGAATATGGTGCAGAGTGAGAGAGGCTTAGGAACTAGTGATTGTTACAAGTGGCCGTTATGCATCTAGTCTCAGGGTGCAATTACACATTGTTAGTTCTAATGGAACTATTCACCACGCGACGAACAGTAACATAGAGCATCAAATAACGAATTCGATACATGCTTCACGTGGAAATGTATTCAAAAACAGCTTTTAGATACCCGGAATGAAATAAAATCCCGGATTAAAAAATTATCGCATTCCCGGTAGGTAGCCTACTTACTCAGAATGAATCTATTCTCCCGATAGGTTGCCTAACCGGGAAAGAAATAACATTTCTTTGTTTCATCCCGGGTAACAAATCAACTGACTCTACTCAATTAGAAATAAAAGTGTTATTGGAATCGACAGATCTAAATTAGAACGTCAACTGCTGGCTACTTGAGGCTTTATTGATTTAACTTTATGGTATATTTTTGGGACAACGATGCTAAGGCCGTTTTCGAGCAATGATCACACAACAATTTGCTTGAATCAAGCTTCAGCGTCTACTATTAAAAATCTTATTTGTAAAACAGTTCACACTTGCCTGCGACAGTTGTCGAAAGTTGACGAAACTAGACCGAAATCTGACTTATAAATATACCCAGAAGCTGGAAATCCAGCAAAGTTTTGTTTCCTCCCCAGCATCTAAATGCAGCTAAAACAAGTAAGGTTGAATGTATAGGGATGAACATGTCGTGTCGGGTATATATGTAGGCATTGGCTCAAACGGCGCTACATTCGCGTCTCGTCCTGTGTGAACTGGCATTTAAACCTCATTTGTTTGTTTGACACTAGAAAAAAAAGACTGACGACACTGAATTGTTTATACAATATTTATTCATTTAAACATTATTTATATTGATTAATAATAAAGCATTTCGTATTAGACATAAATGAACCACTGCTTCCTGGAATAAAATATAAACAAAATATTAATTTCATTACCGGTAGGCTGCCAACCGGGAATCAACTAATTGTTTAATTCCGGGTAGGCTGCCTACCAGGAATAAAATCCGGGATTTTATTTCCTTGCGGGTACAGCTTCCATTCACCAAACTGCACAGCCGTTTCCTGAATGATGAACAGTGATATATAATGATTATTTTGCTGAAAATCGTAGATGACTTTTTCTCATGACAGCTCAGCAGGTAATGACAATTATGTTTAGTGCAAATGTGTGGTTATAAAAAAATAGGTTAAAGAAGATTAATATTTCCGTTGAAAAGTTACATCCGTAGCTGTCAGGTGATGTTTCTGCAATACTGGAAGGAAGCACTATTTAGAAACATCCTGTCTTGCAGAGTTTATAAATGAAAAATGTGGTTAACGTGTCAGATGCTTCACGTTAGTTTTATCTGAATTCAGTACTTAGTTTAAACTTTTGCAGGACCCCTTGCGCGGGCTTTCTGCTGACTGTACCTCAGAAATCAGTCAAAGGTGAACCAATTTCATAGTAACGTTAGTTTATTTTGTAACTAGGGTAACATCGTTTGTTTGATTTATTGATTGGTTGTATTTTAGATAGAACAATCATGTGTTAAGTTTTAGCGGTATCAACAGAAATTAAATACGGGATTATAATCGCATCAGTTTTGTCCAATATTGCTGCACTATTTTAATTTGATTATTATTCCTGTTGCCTACAACATTAAATTCGTTACATTTTCGTAAGGACCTGAAAATCTGTGATATGATGTGCCTAAAAAACGATTTGTTCATGAGATATTTAACGTATGATACAAAGGTTACAATACACGATACAAGTGTTGCTGCTATCCAGTCCTAAATGTGACATATTTTCATACCACATCTCTCAAACGGTCTATATAAGATCATTACTTGCAGGTCAATTCCACCAACCAATTACTTTTGTGTCTCGAACTGTCTCAAATGATTCATTACTTACAGGCCACTTTCTACAACGTATGACCTTTAATCGAATGAGCCAGAATATAAGACGCCAATAAAACGAACGTAAACCACCAGATAACGCCTTATTTCATAAGAACCAAATCCAATTTGTATTGGTTCTTTATTCAAGTCAAATGGCAGCGACGTGTTATCGCGTCCTATATGCATTGGATATAAGCGCCCAGTATTCTTTTTCCTTTGCTTGCCAACGAAATACCGACAGTTACTGGTGATGATTGTGTGTCCGTGTCATTACACTATTTTGAGCGGTTTACGCATGTAAGTAATATTTTATTTTTGCTTAGAGTTTTCCCCAAGCCACGGCCGTGAGACAATAAAAAGGCAGCATGCCTTGGTGCCAAAGTCTTGTATCGACCAGCCGTGTCCAGAATGACACAGTATCGATATGAGTGAGGGAGGAGGTTCGCCACCTTTTGATCTAATGTAATTTGATTTTCACTTGGATGGCGATTGTTACACGTGACCCCTATGGAGCTAGCCTCTGAGTGCAAATTACACATTAACTGTAAGTTCTGGTGGAACTATTATTCACGTTAGGAACAATACCATGGAGCATCCAGTTAGAAATAGGATACATGCATCATGCGGAAATATGTTAAGCAGCTATCAATCGTCAAAATACGCAGCCGATTCTACCCAGAGTGATTTACATTGCTATACACTGATTTCTTTATAAACAAATCCGCACTGAGAGACATACCCCATGGCCTGCAGCAAATACGAATCATGTGGCTGCAGGCACAAATGTCGAGGTGTTGAGGCATGTTTTAATAATACCTGCCTCAAGAACTTGGCATTTGTGCTGTGTGCATGTTTTAACAAATACGACTCATGTGGCTGCAGGCTTTGAAGCGTGTATTAGTAAAATATACCTCAAAGCCTTGACATTTGTGCTGTGTGCATTTATAAACTGGCTTTTTAAGAAGACCATGGTAAAATTGAAAAATCCGGTTCCGTTACGACTTGCGTAGCACTATCAGGTATATATTGCCCAATTTTCAGAACAATCCTAATATTATTGACAGAGAAATAGTCCATTTAGTTAGTGTTACATCAACGGCAAGAACATCAACAAGATCTAGACCCCGTTCACCACAGGGTTTAAATCGTAGGTGACTCAACAAAGTAATATAATGTAATGTAGGTAAAGACACATCTCAACAGGTAATGGCATTTATGTTAATTTGAAAACAGACTTGTCAACAACTAAAGGTTAAACAAGATATATATTATCGTTGAAAAGATAACATCCGTATTTGTCAAGTGGTGTGTATGCAATACTTTTTGGAAGCTTTATCATCTATGGTAAATCTTTGGTTATCGTTAAGAAAACCGGACGAATGCATGCTATTATCTATCCAGTCTTCTGCACACAACATATTTACATCTGTTCAATCTTGTTTAGTGGAATTATAGTTTGGTCAAGCATTTTTGTCTTTTTTTTACGAATAACAAAGAAACCATTACTGCCATATTATTCATGAAGTATTTATTAAAATCAAAATTCGAGTGATATTGTTCAGTTCTTTGTGTCAATTTGCAGAATCACATCAAAAACATAAAATGTTGCAGAACTTGTATTACTGATGAACATGAAAACAAATCTGTATACGATTAGCAAGGAAATTTGATGGTGGTGGCTATATTCCGGGAAATGAAATAACAGCCGTTCGGATCATGTGTCCTAATATTTTTTTGTCTAACTTAATATTTCGTAAATATCCTTTGTCAACCATGTATATAATTCACTGAAACTATGCTTCAGTACATCTGACAGGTTTTCAAATTTACCCAGTTTGGAAACCAACATGATAACTCCAACACGACTCCGAGCTCCGAACGTCGATATGCAGCAGTATAACTGATACATGTGGAGAACGAAATATTTTGTCATGCGTGAATTTAATCCATTCTTCATGTTGTCTGTCTTCAGAATGATGATCAGGAGATGTGCGCAACATGAGAAAACTTTCATCAAAACCTTTCCAGGCAACCATGGTCTGAGAAGATTTTAACTGGGCTCCATACACAATACGACTATAGGGCGGTTATTTTCATAAATTAGTTTATTAATGAGGTGGAGGAATGTTGAAGAAAAACGCAGGCATGTCCCTGAATTGTAATAATTGGGTTGGTCGTCGATGACTAGAATGACGTGATAGAACGACACAAGATCCACTTTGTTAAATTAAGCACATCATTTGTCTTTTTTTTTCTTTCGTAAAGTTGTATTCATGCTAGAGCTCGGGAAATTCTTGCAAAAATATCGCATCTAGTTCACACTAATTGATTTCGCCACAACATTGATGTATCTGTTTATTAAGCAGATTTATCTTTGATTCTTCGAAAGACAATCACTGCGTATGGTATAAAATAGTTTGTTTGTTTGACTGATTGGTGCTTAACGTCGTACTCAAGACTATTTTATCTATATGACGACTTACTAATTTGCATAGCCGTTGTATGGTGGGAAACGGGGAAGAAACCTCGTAAAAACCACCCAGCGAACTCTTTAGCCACCAGAAAACTTCCCTTATATACCTAATGTCCTCAGGGGGGATCGAACCTATTCCGGGTACAGTAGAAAATAGTCCTAGTTTGTTGTTAATATTACAGCTATTAAAATTACTTTTTGAAGAAATTGAATTAGCAGAAAATAAAATAAATAAAAGGGATATTGGTATGTTTGAGTATTTGTAATGGAATGTAGGCCTAGTCAAATGCAAGCTCGTCGGTAAGGACGCGTTTGACACAATTCTGTTTATCACATGCGTCTCGAATTTTGTCCAGGAAAGCAATAATTCATGAAATAAAGAAGGTATGATAAATATATTAGAAGTAAAATAAATACACGTTTTGATAACCAGTCTGAAATGTGGCATATGTCAGAGACCCGAGTTCGAATCTCGCTGGATGCAAGCATATTTTTCATTCTTTACATTTATAAAATATGTATTAATACATCAGATAAAGAGATTACAGCAACATTATCACAAGAAACCACAGATTATTAGACGATGGTTTTGGTATTTGTAAGATTGCTATGTTTCCTGTACCTTCAATTAACAGACCATTAGTGGACAAGGAGGCAATATACAGTCATTTTATCCTTACATTATGGTAATATGAAACCCGATATTGACAAAATAATATTGTAAAAGCCTTTCGTGTTCTGTGGACCTAAATGTGCTAATGGCTTTTTGTTGAGGTCACTCGTATCACGACTCGCATTGAGGACAAGTTTCAATCCTGGACAAAGGATATATTGATCTTTTTTAAGAATCTGATCTTGTGGCCGCTTCAACCCCTTATAACACAATTTTCATTAGAGTAATGGTAGTCCTACCTGCACAAGTAAGCCCATGGTGTGATTTGTAGAATGACAGCAGATAAGATCAAATCAACTGTTCATCTCATAGCGTAAATCCGTGTTCTTGATATTTGCAAGCCGAGTGAGAACGTTAACCGTTTAAAAATTCTTGTATGCATGATGTGAAAATATCTCTAAAATATTCGTCTTGTATCTTACATTTAGTTTTGGAAAACCCTGCAATATGACGGAGTAAAGAAATCTTTTTTATATATATATATATTATTGTATCCTGAACCAGCGCGCTACTTCTAAGTTCTAGTAAGTTTAAGTAAACCTAGTAAGTTTCAGTAAACCTTAACTCTTAACTAAAACCTAACTCAAACGCTTAGCCCCAATTCATTCATTCATCCCCCTATATCCTACATTAGTCTTTGACCTTATACAGTTACATCAAACCTCTTTATATTCGATAGTACAGTGCAGTTATTTACAGGCTAATTACCAAATAGTTTACTATTTTAATAGACGATTTGACCTCAACTTCTGAAGACAATAATAAGTGTCTTTGTTTCTGTAAATTGTACTTTATACGTCTTGTGAATAACGCATAATCCTGAATTCTTATATTCTGATAGCTATTTGAAAAACACAAAACGATAAGCAGAAACATTTGAACAATCGTATGTAACGAACCTCTTTATTTATTTCTATGTGGTATACATTCATCAGTTTAGATTTCCGATGGTCAATACATTTTCGCACAACTGTTTCAATGATGCGGGGGCTATCAAACAGTAGATCTTCGTTTTTATTGAACTCAAAACCTCCAGGGTTATTTGTACCGTAAGGAAAAATGCATTCTTCATCTTCTCTCTTGACTACACCTGGTCATTCCCAGTAGGACATGGAGGAATTCAGACAATCATCAACGAAGAAATTATGTTGTACTGTTCTGGACATTGTAGGCTGAAACGGTAACTTGATTGCTTAAGCTATCAGTTTTAACGCAAATTTGGCGCAACTGTGGCTCCAGTTCCTGGTAAAATATAGTGTCAGCTAAAGTAGTATCGTTTCCGCCCAAGATCAAACAGGCGAGTCAGCCATACAATATTTATTAGTCAAAACTGGCCCAAATTTCCGTACGTTATTTGTAGCTCTTTGAAAGACGAAATAAAGTGCTACAAATAACGTACGGGAATTTATTTTTATATATAAATACCTTTTTTCATCGCTGTATATTTATACATGGTAAATGTTTCGCATTGAATTTCTATTTTATTTCACACTGTTCAATATGTCAAAGAGAGGGCATCACGCCCTTACAACATTATATTCCAAATAGCTTAGCAAATGGGTGGCTTTGACTCACTGACAGAAAGACGAAATAGTCTCTTTGTTGTCTCTTGCAATGACAAGACCTTGATGTAACCGTGGTTTTAATAATAGCGTGCTCATTCAACATAATCTTCAATTTGACGATTCTTTTTCTTAGCAAGATATCCTGTTAGGTTGAACTAACATCACCAACGTTATTGCACAGGGGTACAATATTTAGACACCGTCGACATGTATAGCACTTGCAGGACAATTACCCACAGTGAAGTTAGTCGCATTGCTGTGTCTGTTTGGATCAGGACAAATGTCTAAAGAATGTCATGTCCGTCTGGTATGTGACCAATATCATGTGCCCTCAGGGACATTTTATCGGTACCAATCCAGGCTCACCAAACCAACCATCCGGTTTGTCGACTCCAGAGCCAGCAATTGTATAGGTTGGTTGCTATAGAGAAAGAAGATTAGGATGGCAGAGGAAACGGATTTATTTTTATCTTCACCAAAGTTTTAGATTAACGAAGAAAGACACAAAAAGAGAATAGTTAGAAAATAGCATAAAGTAAACAGAGGTTTCAAATATGATTCCATTGGATGCGTAAATGGCAAAAGATGGACACCAACTAGTACTGTTGGACATTGTGTGTAGAATTACAGTAATAATGTAATTAGATACACTATAGCGATTGGCAAGCACGTAACTTGAGAAGTTTACTTCCTGGTTGAAAGTAGAAACCAAGTACAGTTTTAACTTGTTCGTTTCACTGTTGACACTTTGTCGTAAATACATAGTAGCAGGTATCAACAAAGTCTTTTGCATTTTAATCATAAACATTATCATTTGAATAGTAGCAAAATATCAGTTGTTTTTCTGGTTCGTGTTAAAAATGGTCAACGTCAAGTATGTGATTACTTTGAGAAGATGTGAGTAAATACATACTCACAATGATCTTCTAGATGTGAGTAAATACATACTCACAATGATATTCTGACAAGAAATTTATAATTCCATTAACAACACAAACTGATTTTGTATCACTAGAAAATCGTCATTTTGCGTTAAACTAATGAAGTTTTGCCATTATCTTGAAATCGTGTTGTAAAATGCAACGAACATTTATTAGTTATATGAAACTGGTTTCTTCAAACAAAACTACTGTGCCCAACTTAATGGTGTTGCTAATCTGAAAAGCCCAAAAACATTTATTTCTCATAATTTATATTTGCATTCACGATGTGTTTATACAAAGCTAACGATTTTATATATTGCTTTAGTAAACATCAGTCAAACGTAGTAATTATCAACCCTGTTCTATCATAATATGATACTGATAATTATCTATATATCTTTCCTCTTTTATATCAAATATTTCATATTTTATATATACGTCATCTACATGGAAATGTTTTTATCTGAAATGTCAACAGCTAAACAGTCACCGTAAGAATCGTAAGAACCATTGTTATTATTGTATTTGAAGTAATTGTTTTGCTTAGTTTTCTTATGATTATTATATGTTTTTTAAATATATTTAATAAGATATACATATGCATGATAAATTTCTTAAATTTTATATATAAATACTTTTTTTTTTTTATATCGCTGTATGTTTTTACATGATAAATGTTTTGCATTGAATTTCTATATTATTTCACACTGTTCAATATGTCAAAGAGAAGGCATCAAGCCCTTACAACATTATACTCAGACGAGTCCAAATAGCTTAGCAAAGGGATAGCTTTGACTCACTGACTTGAAACAGAAAAGAAGGCTAATAAACATTAAATATTTCGGAAGGTTTACTGTTATGTTGAAATATGAAGATTTTTCATACAAACTTTTAGCAATAAGAAAAAAACATTTTACCCTCATTGAGATTGCATGCATGCAAATCTGCAGTTAGACTTTCTCGCTAGGTGGGTCAGAGTCACCCAGAGAGACGTGTTTATCCTGGGGAAAAAGTCAAACAAATGGATTTTACTAGGAGATGAAGAAGAATTTTACTTCTCAGGGACGACGTCGACCAGCAAAACGCAAGGCATTGAACGTTTGGCACAATCTGAAGTCGTTGCAGCGCCCTATTTAAGAGGAGTGCTTAAAGTGACAGCTGCTGTTTGAAATGGACACTTCAACCAAATCTGCCGGAGTAAACATGCTGGAGTCGTGTTTGACAGATTTCGAGATAAATAGAACGACTTTAAATCGCTGAAGAAAATCGGTTCATGGTGATCGATGTGCCGTTGCTCTTTAACACACCCATTAGATCGTGGTTTGATGTCATAAAATTCTTGTCGAAAGGTAGATTTTTTTTTTAAATGGAGGTGATTATTATTCGGGATTTATAAGTGAATGAATTCCAAGCAGAGTTTTCAGATCAGTCGTTCAAACGTCCTCTAACTCCATGGGTAGAGAACGTATGTTTTATTCACGTAGCCAGTCTCGAAATAATAAAGGAGCACTTGTAGACGGAAACTGACAAAAATAATTTGGATTAAGGCAGTTAAGGTAAGGTGAATCAATTAATTTGTTTGGACACCTAGATTCGTACAAGTTTAATCTAATTATTTTACAGGACTGTACACAATGCAGGCGTTATTGATACTAAATTATTCGTTTCAGTATTTGTTTTTCAATTTTCATAAAATATTTGTTTATGTGATCGTCTTTTTCATATCATTATTCTTTTTATATCATTATCTGTGGATAAACAAACAAGCCAATACCCCCTATCAAAATGGACAAGTCCTGCAACGCGAAGAAGTACCACACGAGAGCAAAGCTGTTGTCAATTGGGAAGTCTAGGACAGTTGGTATTCTGCCAACTCGTTTCTTTCATGTAGGGTGCAAACTCACAGGGGTAATAGAATACAGTTATTCATTGTCATAACGGCAAACACCGACATTACATTAATCCAAAGTAAAACTGTGACAAAGTCAATGTTAGATCAATTCATTCTCTCGTAGCCATAACATCAGTAACCTAAACAAATTAATAACGTTCTTTTACCATTAAAGTATGTTCTGTTGAGATTTGTAACCAATGCTTGAAAACAGGTTTAGATTCTAGCCCGATACATCGTTTGTGAGAGTATACCCATAAATTGAAAATACATCTTAGTTATGGTTTGGTATATTTATGTTTGTTACTCCAGTCATTAAGGGACCATCAAGACTAGATGTTGACACAATAATTATGGTTATAATGTCGTAACATTTCGTTATTTGTTTACTAATAGCCCTAAAGTGATTTTCCAAAAAGGTCTGGTGTGTGAAATCCCGCTCCTTAAAAAAGAAACTAAAAACGGTTTTTGATTTGACATGTAATTTGATAGATTCTCGAGATCAAGCTAAAAAAAATAAAAAATACAACGATCGATACATTTTAACGCTATACACGTAGCTCTAATGTTAAATTACTAGCGCTCTCATCGGCTGAGCTACAGATGGTCACGATAGAACAACTGACTTTTCATCCAGGTAAAGGCTGCGAATCTTTCTCTACGGTAAGCACTGACATTGGAGCACTGAAATAACGTCTTTTTTTATCAAGATGTTACACACAAAAGTTTGTTATTTAGGGTTATTGTCATAGTCTGGTTCTGGCTTACATACAAAAAATATGAGACACCTGCGATATTTTTCTCAAACCCTTTGCGAGACGAACAACTGAGCAAAATACCCCCGTACTACAATATTAGCTGCGTGCTGAGCAGACGGTCTCGTAAGAGGTTTCATAAGCAGATAGCTCTTGCATGCTACGCCGATTGTTAAGGTATAGGGTCTGTAAGTTTTGTTCGCTTCTGCTTTACTTCCGGGTACACCTTCGAAACTGTGGCGCTCTGTTTTGATTATTGACCTTCAGAAAGATTTTTCTAGTGATTTTGGTTCAGTTTTAGGACCGGACGGGATAGTGATCACCTTTTTAACTTCCCATTTGATGTTATATCTAAATAAAAAAAGTACCATGTACCCGGAAGTGGAACGAATCTCGTTAAATCTCTTGCATCACATGACGTGACTTACAGCATTCGCTAGTCTAGTTGTAGCTTAGTAAACTGAGTTGGATAATGCAACACAAACAGGTAGAACTGCGAAAAATTGCAGTTATATAAGTGAAATAACCTTAAGTATGGTTTAGACTCCAATCAAGCAGACACACAATCAATCTGTGTCAATATTGGTCGTGAATGTATAGGGCTTCCATTTTAAAAACAGTCTCGTTTATGGATATATCACAGTTGACTACGTATCACAGCAGTTTTCATGCCACAGTTTAGTTATAATAAGTTATAACTGTCAACGACAGACTGATCGAATATGAGATATTTGAAACCAATCAGCACTAAGGGCAAGCTTTCAGTCTAAACAGGTCGTACTAGAAGCATTGACTAACGAATGGGATCATCAATATGTAAGACATTCCTTATTGAATATATAGTATTGTTATCCGTCAACCACATTCCTGGTGTTTTGATTGGTCAATTTGCCCGGGGATAAAAACCCTTATACCTCGTTGGATTTTTAAACTCACGAGTAATAAAAAACAAACATGGACCCCTTCGATTCAAATTTTGTTTTCTAAATTTAATAAAACTGACACTTAAATTCGACTATTAGGTGGTACGAGAATAGCTTAAAACATATATTCTTCACAATCACTATATTTAAATGACATTAAAATATTAGAAATCTCATTTTTTGACAGATTTGCCATGGTAACGACAGTAGAGAAGGAAGTTAACTTTGATCGAAACAAAACATTTCGAGGCCACATTTGTTATTAGTTTTAATTTAATATTTTTAAACTCGGACAGAGGGGCTTGATTGATAAGAAATGCGTCATTGACGTTTTTCGAAGGGTGTACGGACTTTAATTACCGTTTTGAAGCTCGTACACTGCTTCTTCGCGCAGGCGTACACCCTGCGAAAAACGTCAATAACTAATAATATTGTTCATTTTCCGATGTAACATAGTTCTCATTCAAACTCATACCCACCATCTCCAAGACCAGTTGAACCAAATACGCTAAATTTGAAATTTGCAAATTAATACCTCGTTAGTGTTGAGATTATCGGATGAAATAAAACGGTTAAAAGTGAGAATCTACAACAGACACATTCTATTAAAAGATTTAATCCTGTAACTTAGTATTATGTCCACATACATACTATTTTTCTCAGTCATGGAATAACTGACAACATGAAGGCAAAAACCGGTACCCTTAGCTTTAACAAAATTGAGGTTCAGATTTTATCACACTTGCATGTTAAACATGGTAGATACATTAAGGATTCTCTGGAAGCATTTAATTCCAATAGGCAGGCGAGATCACCATCACTGCAACATTAACTTAAATATGTTTCCTTATCTTAAGCCATACAAGTGGAATATAACCCAGAAAGATGTAAAGTAACCTGAGCTGAACACAAGTACTAGATAGATTTTAATCTTCTTCCTCTCTCGTTATATTAACTGGCACGCAAGCCAACTCCTATAAAATCTCGAACACAGGATATTGCTGTGCCCATTTAGCAGCAAAATATTATGATGTGGATGAAAGAACGAACTCCTTCAGCTGTGTATGCACTTTATTTTGACATTTCAACGGCACACATAAACCAATCAGAATTGAATTGAGCACAGGTGGACATTTCAATTTTAGTTTGCAAGATTGCTAATTAAATAACAGAAAATTCCATTTTGCCATAAACTACTGTATCGTGTACTTCTGCTTCGTCATTTTGTGAAAAGACCAGCGAATTTCGACTAAATCTAATCATTTTCCAGGTGCACGTGGAAGGACAATAGGCCGTGTCACATTTGGAATCGTTAATTATTAAATTAAAACACTGGAAGTAACGCTATTGTTCTCAGCTACAGGTAGGCCGGTGTCCTCGTTGTACCTGACCCATCGTGGGTATGCCGGTTGATGATGTAACATAAAACTGAAAGTGATCTACTGTTCCTAACGACTTTAACTAAAACAAACGGCACAGTGCACATATATATACATACATTGTATGTTCACACTATAGGTTCTTATAACCAGTAATCAACTGCAAATGCGGATACACCTCTGTCAAGCTTTTTTCAACAAGTTGCATCGAGTCTTTAAGCGCCTAGTGCCAAGCTGCCGAAGCCTATATTCGTTCTTTGATAATGCGGAGCTCATCCATACTAGAAGCACCCATACCCATACATTATCAACCGTCATTTTAAAAGCAATATATCTTGTTTCCCCAAACCCAACCCCGATTACGGTTCCCCAAATATTACAGTGCAAGATTAATATGTACTTAAATATTCAAGGGTGTATATACTTTGTATTTATCGATGAAGATTTACCACTGCAAATCTCTCTCATAACATTAATACCACGGATCGCTGAGAACAGTGACGTCACATATAGTTAAAAGAATCCATATTTTCATCCATGAGGTGATAGACTCAAGCAGGACATTTTGTCACTGCAGACAATAACGTCACTTTCGGTTTTTAAATTTAATAATCAACGGCTAAGCTTTGTCGGTTCCAAATGTCACTCGGTCTATTGTCTTTCCTACTACACAGTCAAATTTAATAAGTTTTGGTCGAAAGTTTTGCCCTTTAAGGTATATATCTTTCTACTTTTAAATATTGGCATGGGCTAGAACCCACTTCTGTTAACGACAGCATTTTTCTTTAAGACATCTACAAAAGCGTACTAATTGGTTTGAAGAAACAAAACAAACATAAAGAGTGTCTGGGCTTACCAACAATACAGACCGAAATGAATGCATTTATACTAACTCCATTCTGAGTGTAAACTCGTTGAGAAAATGTCTGCAAGGTTGAATGAACCTCTGGGCATTTATAAAAGACATGATCTATATTTTCAACTTCATTATGACAAATGAACAGTAACTCCTGGGGTTTGTCTTACGACGCGAACATAATCGTCACGACGATACAATGCTTTCGCTGATGAACGTCATGTTAAGAACGTTCGACGTTAGTTCGCACGCTTCGTAAGATAGGCATAAAGTGATCTTTGCAAACGTGTAATGTATGCTTTAGAAATGATCTTCTAGATCCTGTGACTTGATGTAAGTGTTCTAAATGAACAGATTGGTAACAAATAGACAGGGCGTATTTTATGTCATATGTTTTTGATATATAAACACGCTTCCAGTTTCTAGATCTTGAAGAGCTCTTAAATTATAATATACCAATGTCTTGCACTGTAACGACACAATTCTACTCCTAGCATGGCGCTGACTTTCATAGTAATAACAAAAACGGTAGGTAGCTTCCAGTTTTGGCCAGTTCTCTCTGATATATTTGGCGGCAGAAAGCGATTTGTTTCATGTATGCACCGCCCGTTAACACGCTACTGTTTGCACCTTTGTGTGTGCAATGCCTTAGTCTCGGCCGTTCAAATTATGTTTCAAAGATTGTGTCCATTACCCATTGTGATGAAGTAACTTTAAGTACTGCACAAAAAGTCAATCAAACAGACAAATAGTTTGATGAAAAAAGTAAGTATCCTCAGTGTACCTGTCGGAGAGTATTCATGAATGGCTAAGCTTACCATAGGAAATAGTCGGTTAAAGCGTTGGACCGGCTTCGAGTCTCGGGTTCGAATCCCGTTGGAGGAACATTTATAAAAAGATGTATCCCCGCGAGCTAGAAATCTGACCGTTTGCGTCGTCTTGAACTACCTGCTAAGCTGAAAATTCACTATTAACTCCTACAATCGGATATAGTAAACACGTGATTCCCCAAAGGCAACAAATATTTGGCACTACCGTAAAATGTACACCATTAAATGTAATTGCAATTAAAACATTTCTTTTAACGTTAATACTCATAATTTTAGCGAAACAGGGAGCAGAGACAATTATCCTGGAACCCCATTGTATCGCGGTACTTGTTGTTTACAAGAGCCGTGAATACCGTATGGTGACAGATTTCAGAGATATTTGAGTTACTTTGGTAGATTGGGCTCCGATCGACTTATTTTAAGTAATAAACTTACTTTTTAAGAAATATGTGCAGCTACCGAAGCCCGAGGGATACAAGAGGCCAGTCCCCGGTAGCAAAGGGAGCGAACTCCATTGTATCGCGGTAACATAATGATATCTGATATAACCTTTTTCTTTC
>JAVFBZ010157010.1:0-18351 GCA_032466195.1 Katharina tunicata | reverse complement strand
TTGCACATCTGCGTACATAGAAGAATGCACTATGCAAATTTCAAAAGCTGTAGTGAAAAAGTAACCAAGATACAGCCTGGACATACGGACACACATACATACGGACAGAAAAAGTAAAACCTATATGCCCCCCCTCTTACTAGAGGGGGGGCATAATTAATTCAGTTTGTTAAAGGTTAATGTTGGAAGCTCATGGTGTGTTTTGGTAAGATGGGAGAAGCTTATCAGAAACGTCTATACTCGTCAATGCTGTAGTTATTGGAATGTTAACTGTGTTGAAGCAGGAAGAGAGACTAACCACCAATAGGAATCAAATCAGACTAACAAAAAGAGTTTTCCAATTTTGTGACGTTCACTTGAAGGCTGAGTAAAGAAAACTTGACTGTCTGTTTATAAAAATTCATTTAATTCGTGGACTTTATTGCAAAAGTCCATACACACAAACATACTCTTATTTCAAGTCATCCAAGGGAACTATTTGTCTAGATGTTTAACTGTGGTTTTACCCAATACGTACTTCTGGATATTTCACTTATATTACGGCATGTAATCAATGAAGCACAGCACCCTCGACGCCACTGGCAAGAAATACGGTTGACATGGGAGGAGCACAGGCTACAAACAAGACACCATCACAGAACAGTTTCTTATTGCCTGCTGGCCACCTGCACCAAACAAAAGATAGGTCTGTTATCTTTAGTTAAAAAGAGGGACGTGTGCTGGATCTGGCCTAATGAGATCACCCATCTCAGGGGATCGGAAATAGACCACAGTCACCTTATTTAATAACACTGAAGACGGAGATATCCTTAAATTACCGGGATGATTTCAAGACTTGGCATATAAATATTGAATTACCATGTGCCTTATTAAAAACATAGGCTTTCTGCGACAGGATTCCTTGCATGTTATTGTTGATCAGGTGTACAATGTATCATGACAAGATCTATTTCATTATGTCCAGGTCAAACTGAGAGACACTAATTGCACGAAACTAAGAATGCTGTTGGGCTTTCAAAGTGAAAACTGTCTACCTAAAATCAGACCCAATTACATGAAAATCTCTTTTTACACCTAACTTTATCAAAACAAGGCTTTCAATTCACATGTTTTTAATATGTGTTGAAAATGAAGAAGTCATTGTGGCTAGAATTTCAGCCAGGCTACAAACAGATAATTAGCTGGATTTTAACACAGAATTTTTATCCCTGAGAAACACCTGCGATGTCTGGGTCTAAGGATTGCCTTCTGTTGACTTCTGCATGCAACAAATATATTATTACAAGCGGCGCTCGATCTATTATTATCCTTAACAGTCGATTAAATATTAAAAACAGGTCTTCACTATAAAAAGTTTGTTTGTTTGTTTGATTGTGTGTTACATCATACTTTCGCTCGTAAGACAGCGTGTCAGCTTAATGGATGAAGGAAACCACCAGAGACAATGCTGGCAACATATAAACACCACAAAACATTTAAAGGACAAAAACAGGACACTACAACAAAACAGCTTCCTGATGCCCCTTGGCTCAGAGAGTGCCAGAGCATAGTGGGCTAAGCTCACTATCTAAAAATCTGCATTTAAATTGCAGAAATCAACGTTAATTTTATATAAACACTGAAGCTGGCCGGTTTTCTACAAGCTAAGGCACCACGCACCACTAACAAATCAACTTCCCTAGCTGAGAGAGCACAAGGGCACAGGAATCTCCCAGCCTACCACCCACTTTTTAAGCATGGAAGAAAACCAAACTATTATAACAAAAATACACCTCATCTTCTGGGTATATTTGATTGATATGCCAGGCTTTGGCGTAGTTACTATTACCGTTTTCAAGCATTGATTACAAATCTCAACCAATTAGCAATTATCTTGTTTAAACAGCATTCAGAAGCTGGCACATAACAAAAATAGATTTAGCACCTTAAAAGGTGCATTAAAAAAGGTTGACAGCCGACCGGCTGGACAGATGGACGGCCGGACAGCCAGCTGGGGCGATAGCAATACCCCTCTTCTCAGCGGGCTGAGGGGTAAAAAACTTGGCTAAGATGGATTTTCAACTTCTGGGTATATTGTTTCGGTTTAGAGGCTAAGACCGTTTTCAAGCAAAAATATAACTTTAATGCTTGAAAACGGTCTTAGCATCTACATGTAGGTCGAAAGGTCGCTTATTAATTTACCCAAAAGTTGAAAATCCATTGCCAAGTTGGTACTATTACATTCACTACAACTTGTTTTATTCTTAACATGGTAAGACTCAAAAGGTCATGCAGACAACGCAGTTCTATGAAGAATTATTCTATACTTTGGTAATAATTTGAATGATTTGCGCAGTTTAAATTTGATATATAATGACAAACACAGCAATTATTTACCGATATGTCAGGTTTTAAATTAAAAATTCATCAAGTAGCAAATTAGTTTTTCTGTGTTTATGGTCATAATTACTGAATATTACTTTTCTTTTATCCAAAATGAGACACAAGGGATGGTGAAATCAAAGAAAGGATAATGAAGTTATAGATGAGTTCATCAAAGGTTGGATGTTTCCATATCCATCAATGCAGCAGAGGAATACTTATGCAACGGCAACGTGGCAGAGATAGAGATCTGAAGTGGATGTGTGTGGAGGTTACAACAGAACTAATTACTGAAGACCATCCACAAAGTATGTGTCTCCAAACCCAAATTTCTCATCAGTCACAACCTGCTACCAATCCCATCATGCATCTGTATGACATTTAAAGCTCTCTTTTCAAGTGCTAATTAACCCAGTGGATGTTTTTCATAGACATTAAAATTGTTAGACAAGAAAGAAATATTATCTTTGCTGTGAAAAACCCACATGCTATTCAAGAAAACTGATTTTTGCTTGTTTGATTGGCGTTTTATAACATGCTTAATGTTATTTCACTAATATAGACGACATGCCATACTAGTTGGTGAAGGAAACCACCCTTACAACATCAGTATCACAAAAGACAACAAAGACATTTACAACTCAAATATTGCTCAGACCCCCCCCTCCCCCATCCACCTGTGCAACATCAAGAAATGTAACCAGTCTAAAGTATGTCAAAAATTTAACTATATCACATCCATCCCCATAAGGGCTATACCATGATACTGAGATTAAAGGAATTTTGATAAATACTGAAACCCTATTGACTATTATTTCATTCACTGCAGTTGTAAGGTTTTACATTAGAATGAGATAATATGAAGCATCGTTCATATAGCCCAAAGCTTATAATGATAAAGACAACCGTACTTAAGATCCAAGACATTGAAACTGTGCAAGGAAAACCTGTCCGAGCTGTAAAGGTTTTAGAGGATTAAAGAGATGCAGGTCAATAAATGTCCGAGCTGTAAAGGTTTAAGAGGATTAAAGAAATGCAGGTCAATAAATGTCTGAGCTGTAAAGGTTTAAGAGGATTAAAGAAATGCAGGTCAAGAAATGTCCGAGCTGTAAAGGTTTTACAGGATTAAAGAAATGCAGGTCAATAAATGTCAAACTGTTAAGGTTTAAGAGGATTAAAGAAACGCAGGTCAATAAATGTCATCATAAACAGTGGATAACTGTAGAATAATGCAGAAACTTGAGTGACTAACCCTGAATGTACCAAGAACCGTATCTCTACCACTGAAAAGCACATTAATGTTACTACAATAATCCCCCGAGTAGGCCAATATTAAAAAAATTTAGTACACTTCGTTCAGCCTAGACTATACCCAAAATCGCTCATATGTTACGTGTTACCTCCAACACTATTTCAAGCCGACCTTAAGAATTTTAAATATTTATAAAAAGAATATATATAAAAATCACAGCATATGAACTGTTATGTTAAATTATTTATACTGGTTTTAATTATAGATCTATATATTTATATCTTGAGACTTGCAAACACACTCAACTTGGGTCACCCATACTTTACACCTGTTAGATGTAATTTTCTGTGAAAAATACATCTTATTTTGTGTTTTATATATGCAATTTTTACTTTATATTGTATATTGTAAAAATGTTATGGCTGTATATATTTTATGATTGTATATATTAAGACAGGGCTCTGTGGGAGAACAGTGGAAACATCGATCAGGCTACCCTTTCAAAGAAAGTTTAATAAATAAAATTGAGTAAAGTCACTTTCGTGACCCAAGATTATGCCAGGTACATACTGAAAACCAAAAACATCAGTACAGTGAAACTTGTGTAAACCAACACGGTACTTGACTGGGAAATACTGTTCGTTTTGACACGGTGTTGGTTTACACATCGTTTTTATGGAAAAGTTAGAAAGCATACGAAGCAGCAATGTATGTTTACACAAGATGACGGTCAATCATGCGTCAGTTAAGAGAGATTTCACTTTATTTTATTCTGAGTTACTTTTTTTACTCTATACAGTATGTCTCATAATTACTGGTAAAAGCATGAGTTTTTTGTTTCGGTCTTGTTTCCAATTTGTAACCAAATTTATTCCTGGATTCCCCAAAGAACACAATATGATGGTCCGAAAGGGTCTATTGGGGACGCTGTTGTTGTCTTGCTTCTGTTAGTGTTCACACCTCATTGTGATGGATGACTAGCTGACCAACAAATGATTTGCACTTATGAGTCAACACTACTGACATTTTGAACCATTAAATATATATTTTGTAAATGACCCTATAATATCAACATTTTTGCAATTTGTGGAAGAATTATAACATGTAAACAAACAAATTTATATTAATTTCCATAAATCCAGACAGTCCGCAACTGCAACATTGTCATCTGATTCCTAGATATTTGTGCAAATTCCTTTACATAGCTATAAAGTAGTTATGGTTGAAATTTTAGGTCCCCAATTTAAAACTAATCAATTCATTTAGTTACGTCCAGTGGTGGAGCAGTTTCGTGACTCTTGTTTCAAGGCGGGAATAACTTTTCTTTCTTAAATATTAACATTGTTTCTAGCCATGGTTATCACAAGCATCTTTGATATATATGGGCAGAAACCTGGAGAAGCAAAAAATATATCACATGATGTCAATAGCAATTTGCAACTTTCGGAAGAGCTAACTTTACGGATATTACTATATCAGATACATGTAGTGCCCAATCTTCTGACCACTGAGTCACAGGGTTCATTCACAGCCACCGCAGGAAGAATAATTATTCATTAGTTGTTGTCTTAAACTATGTCCAAGATAATTTCCTCTCATGGTGTTTAGCCTTGCTGGTTGTCACCTACATGATAGATCACCAGTTAGTCAAGAGATGACTAGTACTGGGCTAAAACAAAAAACTAAAAAAAAGTGAAACTATATGCTTATGAAAAGCAATTTCTATTCTTAAAGCAATAGTCTTACGAAGTCAAAACACTATTTCAATAAAAAGAAGAACAGGGATGAACATTTTTGTGATTTTAACGCAGAGTTATTAGCTAGGTAAATATTTTTAGTTGAGGTTAATTTCTACGTTCCAGTGACATAAGTTGGGCTTGTAGCCACTTGTAAGTTACCTGCCCAGCTCACATGATCACAAGAAACCTGATCAGGTCTCACAACTCCAATGATGAGTTCCAACATTCTTCCCAACATAGGCCTAGTGGCGTTCAAAAATTCAGCAAAGTATCTTGAACTCGGTCGCAAGAAGACACTTCAAACCTGTAGGCTTATCTAATAATTTTTCATAAATGTAGAGAAAGACAATTTTACCTTGGTCCATGCACCAGGATTGGCCAATGCTCTTACCAAACTGACCTACAAGTTCAGACTGTCACCTTTCCATGGATCTGTTATAGATTGTTTTTAAATATAGAAAAATTTGCAGAGTTAAAAGTCAAAGAGCATTAAACTAGCATCCTGATCAGGGTCATCTGTTTTAAGCTCCACCAACTAAGCAAGAGACTCAGTTCAGTAGTTTCATTAAGTTTGTTTAATTGGGATTTAATGCCATACTTAAGATTATTTCACTCACATAAAATAATGCCTCTCCCCAACTACCTGCTGTTTCATTATGCACAATTTTGTGTTACAAGATTACTATTCCCAATCAACCTTAGCCTAATATTGTTGTTTGATAATTTAATGGATAATATATTATCCATTAAATTACTCGCCTTAGAATTAGTAAAGTACTGACATTTAAAAATATTCTCGATTACACGTTATTAATACATCCCTTGTTTCTTATAACGGGGTGTTGATATGTAATAATTTTGTGGATTATAAAATTTAAAAAAAATTTCACTCTCCCGAGTTATCCATAATTTCATTTCAGTCTTCTGACATTGGTTCAATTTTATTTCGACACTTGTGGAATTAGATAGAATATAAAAAATTGATGCTGATTGAAATTCTGAGCAGCATACTTGCTTCATGCACGACGCTGGCTAGTAAAACGGTAACTACATGCCAAACACACATGGGGATGAGTCAGCAGAATATTTGTTCTACGATATCATTCAATTTTCCCTGTAAAACCACACTAAACCATTCCAGATCACACACAAATAAAAAATAATTTGGCAGAATTATTGTCTGACATTAGGTTGTCACGGACAGTGAAGTAATACCAGGGCTTGTCAGAACCAGGTTGGGCTTGGCATCAGAATGTGAAGCTATGATTTAATAATCGGCAGAGGCTAGGTGAAATGGTCTGCGTTAGTCACTGGTCATCTATTAAGCGGACTGAGTCACGGTAGAGACTAAAGCTCCCTCGATCACGGTAAAGGCCATGTGACAATCCAGGTGGTCGAGTCAGCATTCAGCTGAGTGAATAAAGGAATTATGAGAAATATCTGTCCCAGTGACTTAAACACGAAAATGAGACATTGATTTTGTAATTTGGCACTGCAAATTACCTAGCTCTTATATTGCCTGAGTACACAGTATATTTTGGGAATACATTTATACAAAATATATTTTGGGAATGAAAACGTACATGTTAGCCAATTCATAAGACATGTGAAAAAAAATACATGTAAATTTGTGGCTTTTGATTGGGGTGTAATTTATGCCCTAATATGGTTATTTTATTTATATGATGGTTTTACAGACCAAAGAGTGAAGGAAACCATTTTTAACAAAACTGGCAACAGAAAAGGACGCCACGCGACAAGGACAGAACTGAAAACAGGATGCAACAAACAGGCTTCCTGATGCCTCTTAGCTCAGAGAGAACCAGAGCACGATAGCTCTCACCAACCACAGTTTTCAACGTCAAGAATTTGAACTATATTTAAAGTAACACTTTAAATACTCCTAGAGACTCCTACATAATTCAGCAATTTTCAACTTTAACCCACAAGGTTGGACAATTTTATTTTAAAAAATCACCAACACAAAGTAGTTAATTATTTGCTTTATGTTTATTTCTAATTATATGCTTATATATAATGTTATTTTACTCACACAGGTATGTCTAATAAGTATTATAACCATATATTTAATTGAACGAAGAACCCCGAAGGCAAATCATCAATTTCTTACGGCCCCTAGCAGACTTTTATGACCATTATATTTCATTGGGGTTTTATGCCATACTTACAAGGTGAAGGTTATTTTACTGGTATGACGCGTGCCAGCCCATTGGGCGCAGGTAACGACCCTTAATCATACAGGCATCAGGCAACAACAGGACTCAAAACAAAACACGACACCACAATAAATCATCGTCTGTGCTTGGCTCAAAATTAATTCAGTCTATTCTAAACTGTATTGCTCAATGTAGGCAAAACTCACATTAATACATGAGAAACAGGTAAAAATGATATGCTATTCAATCAGAAAGACCCTAATCAAGTCTGTGCATAAACAGTAAACACTTAAATATAGTTTCTGGTTGTTTTCAATTTCGCTTTTTGATGAGATTGTCTTTACTAATACTTGATAAAACTGATAAACAATAAACTTTCATACAACAATTTTGTTATAGAGAGATAGGCAGGGGTCCAGTATCTGACATTTGTGCAGTATTTGCATGTGAGGAGTGTTTAAGTTACTGGACAAAATAGAAAAAATGGTCACAATTGTTTCCGCAAATAGTTGATGTTTACGTTTTTAAGAAATTGCTGTGCTCTTAAATAAACAATTTATGACTTAAAGTTAAGGTTTTGCTGATCCAAAGTTTAGAAACTTAATTTAAATGTGCACTTACCGTCCACTGAATAATCAGCTTTCCTTTTTTATTCGTAACTGTGTGTACATTTTCAGGATTCCCGTCTGGGCGATCAGGTGGCGTCAAACACATTTTTTGTGATGCAACACTTGGTATACTTAATCCAACAGAATTTCTAGACATCATCCGAAACGAATAATTACCATATGGGTATAAATTCACAACTGTAGTCCTCACATAATGCGGAATTTCTTCGAAATAATCATACCAATGTTCAGGGTCCGAAGATGTGTTAAATTGCACAATGAAATGTTTAATGGCGTCCCCGTTCTCATTTCCTGGCCGCCACAGGATTTCGGCAGAATGAGCAAGACAGTTTATTACTTGAACATCCATTGGCTGACTCGGTGGAGCTGAAACAAAAGATAACAATAATTAAGACTATTATATCAAAGATTTATTAAGATCAAGTACTGTACTTGATTTCTAATTGTCTTTTCCAGAGATATATTTTAACATTATTAATTAATACAGTGGAATTGATGTAATCCAACAGTTGAGCATAGCTGACTGACATAACATATAACCAGTTGTTCGGTTGATTTTCTGTTCTTTCTGTTTCAAATAATTTGTGAATCGGAACATTTTTCCTGGTTTCGAAAGCTATTGGTTTACACAAGTTTTCAATGGACTAAATGTAGCTAGAGTCATTAGTTTTATTGTAGTTAGATCCAATTCAAAAAGATACAAATTATAAAAAAAAAAATAATAGATCACATTCAGAAACATTCAATAAAAATGAAGCTTGTTTAAAATTAAAGTTTATGCAGGGATTGAAATATTTCAAATATCTCCTGACATATATTTACTTGTTACTGCTGATTTGGGTTGGTTAAACTTAACCGGCTATAAATAACACGACAAAGTAAAATAAAAAAAATTATGATAATTTTGAAGTCACAGCCCAAATATTGAAGAACTACAAATATTTTACAAATTCTCTACGAGTTATTATTATTAAAACTCTCTACTTTTTTCTAAAATAATAGCTTTATAATAATAAGTTTGCTTTTTAATTTTTTTAGTTAATTTCAATGCACAATTGAAAAAGTACATCATATTATAACTCATTACCGTTACTTTCTTATTGAAATTAATTCAAAAAATAAGTTTTTAGTCTTATGCACATTGCTATTTATTATAATTAAGCAAATTATTGTGTGGTTAACTTGAAGAGCTACAATACCATTTAATACTGGTAATAAGTAAAATGTATAATCAAGGAGAGGAAAGAAGACACCCTCTAGGGACAGAATGGTGCGATAACTAAGAAAGGGGAGATAACAGACAAATGACCGGAACAGAGGGTAATTAGCATGCAAGCCAGGGGCTGGAGAAAATTGGACATGGCGACAACACAGCATTCTCTCACTCCAATTTCAACCTCAATTTACTGCTCATGTGATTGGGACAAATCAAATTGGCTTACGGACTGATTTCGAGACTGACTGATTTCAGGACGGACTTTCTGTTGCTAATCCAGAAGACCTTACTAGCAGATAAACAGAAAATAGATCAGATTGTCCCGGTTCTATGGTTCTATGTTTGGGAAAAAAGACAAGAGGATACATTGTTGAAGCCAAACCAAGTCTGTTAATTCGCCGCACAGAGACGGACGTCTAGATTAACTGCCTGCTTAAAATTACAATTGAAGAAAAACCTTGAGGGACAGTCTGAAGCGGGTTTTTAGATTGGTGTACTTGACCTTAATAACTGGATGGTGATTTGTTCCAGTAGAGCACTATAGAAAAGTACACAAGTCATCTAAATGTATTTTGCATCTATTCAGGGCTGGGGAGTGAAGACAATTAAAGCACTGTCTAATTGCAATCCAAGCTCTAACAAGATTATCAACAAACAATTAAAATGCTTTCAATTCGAAAAATACTTTTTGTTTATGGACTAAGGTGTTCGAGAGAAAAATCCTAATTGCATATATTTTATTAAGTAGCAAGAATGTGAACCATTGGGTCCCATTGGGAATTGAACACAAAACTTATGGCTACCTGGGTGACCTCATGCAAAATAAAACAAAAAAAACACAAACATGGACTATTTTAAAAGAAATACTTCAACTTGAATTCCTCAAATAATTAGAAAGTAACAATCTCTCATTTTAAAGATACCAGTAAGTAAAGCCTTTTTCTGTTATATGTAGGCAGAACATACATGTAGTTGTTTGTTTGATCAGGGTTTTATGCCGTACTTAAGGGTAGTTCACTCATATGACTCATGATACAGGCGACAAAATTCTTCATTCTGATTGTTGTGTGGACTGGTTTTATAGATTGATATATTTCAGAGGGATTTCATGATCTTTATCCTGACAAACACAATCGCAGGTAGATCTGAAGAAAAACAATGTGATATATTGTTGAAGCCAAAGCAAAATAGTTAATTTGCCCAACAGAGACATGTGTCGGGATTAAAGGGCTGCTTAAAATTACAAATGAAGAAAACCCTTCAAGCAAAGTCTGAATTGGGGTTTCATCGTTTCAGATTGGTATACTTCAATGATGTTACAAAAACATGACTAAGATGGATTTTCAACTTCTGGGTATATGTATATTGATAAGCAACGTTTCGGCCTAGATGCTTAGGCCATTTTCTACCAATAATAACAAATCTCAACAGAATATACTTAAATGGTAAAAGAAAAACGTTATTAATTTGTTTAGGGAACTGATGTTATGGCTACGTTAGCATGACATGATGTAACATTAGAATGATATTGTGACAGTTTTACTTTAGAAAAACGTCATGAAAATCCATCTTAGTCATGTTTTTTGTTATGTGCCCAGCTTCTACATGTAAATGCCGTTTAAACAAGATGTTCAATGATGTTATTTCTGGAGGGTTTAACATTTGTTCCGGTAGGGAACTTCAGAAAAGTACTCCGGTCATATAAATGTACTTTGCATCTATTTGGGACTGTGATTTGAAGAAAATGAAAACTCTGTGTAATTTCCAAAGAAAACTGCCAGTAATCTCTCCTCTAACAAGATAGTTACCAAAAAGACACAGTGTACGTACCATCTCAAAACACTGTTTCATTGGTTATTGACTCCTCAAAATGCACCAATGTGTTAAGGCTTAAAATCACATATATTTGATGAAAGTAGCAAGAAGTTGTGTCATTGTGCCCTATTGGGAATTGAACACAAAACTCATGGATAGCTCATAATGGGACAACGCTAATTCAAATGATGTCCTTAAGTAGAAAAGGTTTCCTTCTAGTCCTACAAGAATGTTTATGTTCGTTTTTATTTTGAGTACATCGAAAAAACTGGCTAAAAAATATACACTAAAGATAAAATTCTGTACAGATAGATTATTTGATTGTTTGTTTGTTTCACACCTTGATTAGGGTTTTACACCTTAGTTAAGGTTACCCTAAATCCTCAACAAATTCAACATCTAAAGGCACAAACTATAAGTAATTTATTGAATGTTTAAGTGTGAATTTGGAACTAAAACTTACATTTTCTGGTAATTTAAAGAACTTAAAAAATTTCAAAATTGCATTTCTACTCTCCTTACCCTTTCAAAAATGTAGTTTAATGAGTTGCAAAGGGGGTCGAATTTGTCGAACATTTAGGTTATTTCACTCTTGTCATTGAATGCCAGACGAATAGGAAGCCACTGGCAACACACAAGACATTTAACGAGAAAAAACAGGAAACCATTCCAGATGCCAATAAGGTCAGAGAACGCCAAGGCACCAAGCGCTCGCGCCAACCACCTTCCAGGGAGACAAAACAATATACTGTTGAAGCCAAATCAAGCTAGTTAATTTGCTTAAGACAGAGGTGGATTTCTGGATTAAGGACGTTTTAGAATTACAATGAGAGAAACCTTTAAGCAAAGACTGAATAACGAAATCTAAAACTGTTATGGTCAACCTAAACTATTGAAGAGAAAGATCATTTTGGTTTGTCAACTGAGATTTAAAGAAAGAGTCAAGTTTGAAATATTGTATTGTAGTTTAGTTTAGAAAGTGACCATTAACAGTATTCTGTTTTTAATCACACTTTCTTAGAATGATTCTAGGAAAAGAAATTTTGCCAACTGATTCCCGTTAAACCAGAGTCTCTTAGAATCAGTCACAGAATCCCCAGCATTAATTGGTCTACATGACTGGCATTTACTGTTTGTGATTTGGTGACGAACTCTAAGGGCCGTGGTTAACTTCCCATAAGGGTTTTAGCCTGAATCTGTTCATTCAAAAATCGAAAAATAACTGTTGACTGGACATGACTGTCAAGTTTTTGTATGTATGGGAATGAATAAAATAAATACAAATTGAGATTTTTGTTCATTAATTTATTTTAGTTCAGACCTCTTCTTCTTCTTTGACTCTAAGGTATTAAATGTCCATCTTGTTGTTCAACTATAGAAAGAATTATCCCTCTTTACTCTTTATAGCGAGTAAGTTAACATGTGATTAGATGGTACTGCTTCACAATTTTATCTACTTTTTTATCCCTTTTACAGACTTCAGATTGATTCGGCCCTATAACAATTTTTTTCTCTCTGTTTAATTTTAAGTAATTTGGTAGTAAAATTAAGACGATTCATTCGCTAGCGCACTGTTTTGCGGAAACATTACTACAACAACAACGATGGCTTGTCATTACATTAGTGCTAGTATTCTTCTCAATCTGGAGAAAGGTACGAGTCTAATAGTATGACACACACAATTGTTCTGAGATTATTACAAAAAGAGACACCCACACAAGTAATACATTTAATCCATGGCTTTTGACGGAATAAATGTACATGAATTTACAATTATCCTGGTATCTTCATGATAAATATGCTTCATTTCAATATAGCAGTTGAGGCACATCTTTATTTGTGTAAATGGCCAAGTTAATTGCTGAGGTACGCGGTCATAATATAAGTGGAATTTATTTGAGCATGGCGTTAAATGCCATGTTATAATTAAAGGTATATGTATGCTGTGAACTTCGTGTTAATGTCTATCTCTTTATCAGCACGCTATGTGCTGTGTTTATATTCTGTTTAAATATCATGTGTTTTAATTATCAGACCGTAACTGGGCCGGGTGCCTGTTGGATCCTGAATAAACAATACAATCGAACAAACATTGCTCTGATTAAAACACACAATGAAAAATACATATATTAGTAATATACCTATACTTAAGGTTATTCCACTCCTATGTTGGAGAGGTATCTGTACTAGCAAAGTGCCGACCCATGTACTTCCATATGACACACGTACTTATACATACCAAAGGCCCCATGCCGGACATTACACTCCTCAGTAGGCCTATACTGACATGAAGTCAACCAGTTTTAGGGCTTACCCTGTATGCTGAGCTCAAAGATATTTATTCATGTATTTTATTAGTGTTTAACACCATACTCAAGGGTATTTGACTTAAGGGGGAAAACTGGGCAGCAGCCCTATAAAAACCAACCCGCAATATCGGCTACCACCCAAAAATTTCCCTTATATACCTATTGTCGAAAAGGGGAAGGGAATCTATTGTAGTAAAGCAGATTTTGACGTAATCTAATTCTCCCTTGGTAGTTAGTTGAACAGCTAGGGGTCATCTTGTATATTAGGTGCTGTCTTGATAAGCTGTTTCTATGGAATTTTTTGTTTGTATCAAGTTCTGTATTTGTTTTATTTATGGCAATTGTTGATATCTGTTCTTAGTTTCCTTTCTCTTTTAAGTGTGATTATCATTTGTTATTAAAGTTGTATTGTTATATTTCCATAGAATGTTTTCTTTATAGTGTAAGACAAATTTGTAACCATTAAGTACCATCTAGCTTATCAACGCAGACTGAACTTTGGGATAAATACGCGCCATCTTTATAAATACATCCTTCAGCATTGTGGGCTACTTTCACGACGATGTGTCAATTTGCTGTCACATCTGGGTCAGGCTTTGATGTACCGACGTTACTCTAAATCAACGGTTATTAGCCCCGCATCGTACAAGATTCAAAACGTTACATATAAGGTCATTCACCACAGTGGGATCAAAGGCTTTGTTGACACATTAATTATGAGTGAAAAGGGCCAGCCCTATTAACTTTTAATTTGAATTATGCAAGATTATCTGACTGGCACTTTTTTATTTCAACATAACTATTTTAATTTGTGAAGAAACTTTAAAGAATAAGGCAATCAGCATTTGTTGAAAAACACTAATTTTGTATGCGTAAGCAACCATATATACCTGTAATTCGCGCAACAACGACCGCATAATGTACGGCAATTTACAGAATATCACTACATAACTTGGTGCTTCTTTATGACCAAACCCAGTTATATACAAAGGTATATGGCAAAGGTTTTAATCAAATGAGTGTAAGACACTTATGACACTATTCCCCTGAAGACTGCTACACTGAGAGACTTTGTTAACTTATTTGGATGAATGTTGCTTTGGGCAGTATATGAGTATGATGGACAACCCAAGCTTGGCTCATGCTCTCTTGTTTAATATATGCAGTTATTCAGTTGAAAATCCATTTTAGTCAAAATAGAGTAGCGTGACAACTCCAAAGAATGACAAAGAATTCATGTTGACTGTATATTTCGGTTATATTAAACCATCTTCAGCAGACAAAAGTCAACATGAAGATGGCAGAGACCTACAAAGAATAAGAAACAATTCATGTTGAGTGTATATTTTCGGTTATATTTAACCATCTTCAGCAGACAACACTCAGCATGAATTGTTCTTATCCTTTGTAGTTGTCATGCTACTCTATTATGTTAAACTAATCGGTGGAAACTCAAACATCTTAATCGTGTTTTTGTTCTTTTTCCTCACCTGAGAAGAACTACGTAACAGACATATTGTTTCCCTCCCCAAAACATGTCTTTGTTGCACTACGCCGAGAACATGTAAGGGGACTCAGGAGTCCAAAACTCAACCGAGAGAGCCACATGGTCCTGTGGTAAGCACTAATATATAATGCAACCGTATTTAAAACTCATAGAAATGTGGCACACGGCAGATCCCACTATCTACGGCCTATTTATGCGCAAGATATTCCCATCCAGTTTTTTATTAGAAATGAAAAATTCTAATTAGTGATTTATTGGACTAATTAAAATACATTTATTCCGCATGAATTAGTGACAAACTATCACCCTTTAAAATTCAGTTTTATCTGAACATATACGGAATATATATAAATGGAACTTTTATCAGATATGCCGATCATTCCAACAATATAAAGTTCAAATATAAAGCGGTTACATTAAAACAAAATAATGCAGCGTTAATTACAAACTGTAAATTTGAATTAAAACAAATGGAATATGAATATGTAATTGCCGCTTTTATCAGACATACCAGGCATTCTATCACATCTGTATTTGTTCAAATAGACACAATGAATGATTCAGATGTGGAAAAAGTGGTTCACTTAATACTTCATTAGGGACACCACGACAGAGTCACTGAGTTCTTTGAAGTCCCCGATGAGATCGATTCCCGTGCAGAAAACGACAGCAATTATCGGGAAGACAGAGACCCCTGGCGCCAGGCTGTACTAACTAAACGGAGATTTTAACAAAAAACATCAAACTACAAGAGCGTCAGTTGTAACATTACGATACAGACATACTGTTTGCTGTGACATTAACTCTCTCTGAAGAATCGTGAAATGTAAACCTAGACTAGTCTATTACTACTTCAGCTGTCAACAGAAAAGGTCTATTAAACAGACATAAAACTATTTCCAAAACAAGCCACTCAGACAGAGCTTAAATATTCATGACTTTAAAAGAAGAAATATTTCAAACTCTTTATAAATATACAATCAACATGCAACCATCATCATTCTTTGGAGTTGTCACGCTAATCTATTATGAAAGCTACCCCCTCCCCACAAACCTCAAACTCGGTTCTCTGGCTAGCAGGGCCAACGCTCTAACCGACTGAGCTACAGAGGCTCACGGTAGAACTAACGAATTTACATTTATATGCAATACATTTTATTTATCCTGTAATATTATTTTGCTGTGAATTGCTTTGTGAAAACTGCCTCCGGGTTATAAAGCTATTGATAATTCATAGTTTCATCTCCGTTTACAGCTAACAACAGTACAGCACCACTGAGAGAACATAAAATGGTTGAAGCTTTTCTCTTCTTTACAGGAATCCTAATCACAAAGAGAGACACATCAATTCATTGAAATGTTAGACCATTTTTTCATCTCTTTACACACACAATCAAAAGCATACTTATCTGACACAATTCAATCTTGTGCTTTTTTGTTTTGTTGACGGATAGGCCGATGGCAAAGCAATCATGCATCACAAGTGATTCAAATCCTTTCAAGATAGGGTTTATCAAAAACGCCTATTACGCCTCTGCTACAGGTATGTGAGAGAATAATTCAGGGCTATAATTATTATTTGTTGTATTAAGCATTTTTTTCCCCAACAGTAACTACACTCTGTAACCCATTTTACACAGACAATTTGTACTGAAGTCAAAATATTAAATCATATTTTAATTAATAACTTTTGTAAGGACTTGTTTACCATTTAACCCTGAAAAAGGGCACGTTCCTATAAGATGGTAAAATAAATCAGGTTTTCAGCATTTACCCAAAAATATTTTGGGAAGTCAATTAACTTAATACGTTCGAATTAATACGTTTGAATCGCAAAGTTTGCTTACATAATTTACCTATAAATATTTTTAGCCCATCTTATGATTCTGCCATTGAAAACAACACAGTATAAGAGAAACTATGAACAAGGAAGCTATGCTTTTATAGATTATACATTTCAGCTTTATTATGCCATCACCAGATAAACACTTGTCATGCTTATATGGAACTACTGGCTTATCGAAAACAACTTCCCACAAACATTTGAAACTATCCTTCCAAAAGACATATAAAAGAATTTTTAAAGTGTACGTCCTGCAGTTGGCGCCTTATGTATGATTTTCCCACGATATACATGTAAGTGTAAAAAATTTAGTCATTTATATTATTTCAATGAAGCAAATTGATGTCATTTATTAATTGTCATACTAGCAATGCTATATTTATAAACTAAATTATTAATTCCAATTTGACTAGCCGGAGCAAAGTCCTCAAATCCATCTTACAATACAAGATCATAAACAGTATTTAATATCTACTCTATACGTCTGAAGCAGATGATATGTGCCTATGCCGGGTAACAGGTGCTCTCCATGGACAATACATCTTCTGATAATCACTGTAATCATCATGTGAACAAGAAGTCTGAACAAGAAAGCACTATAATGATTAGAGTCCCAAACAATGATGGATTGGTACATTGCTTTATAACTAGCAATGGTTTCACATGGTGCTTGATCAAAATGAAAAGAGTACTCAAAGAACAGTATTGGGAGTATTGTGGACGATAGGCTATATCACTCTACAATATCAGCTTCTTGAGACATTTAGAAAATGATGAGGTAATAAGGCAAGATTAATATGGATTACAACATCTATATGTATATGTAATACAATCAAGCAACGTTGCGGTACAGATACTAGTGAAGGGTTCTGCTAATAGCAAATTATAAAGGAGTTACATACCATATCGTTATGAAATTTAAAAAGTCAGTTTAAGAAATAATACAAATCAACATATTTGGTTTTCATTGGCTGTAGGGACCAAGAAGCCCTGGGGGTAGTTTCACAAAGGCTTTGCGAGGTATCGCACACGCAGTTGTCATGGCAACACAATGCCTTCAGCATAGAACATCATACTACATGTATATGAGTGTGAGTAAATGTGAGAAAACCCTGATACTCTACATTAGCACATTCATACAACAACACATCCTTCACTTGTTTTATTTTATTACCGCCAGGGTTCGAAATAACGGGTGCACCAGTGCACCCATTTATTTTGCTGTGCACCTAATTTTAAAAATGTTCTAATCTAGGTGCATGCCTGTGCACCCAGATAAAATTGACTGATATAATTCTGACAGTTACTGGAGTATTCCAGAAAAGGGAAATCTATACGTCACTTTCCTTTATTTGGAATGAAACTGACTTAATTCTACCTAAATTGGACCGTAAACAATCATCTGTCTTTCATCGTGGTCGAAGCCGAACTTCACGCTTCCGGTTTCTTTATTCATTTGCAGCAAATGGAACGGAGCTTTTTGATTGGCTGATTTGTCTCGCT
>JAVFBZ010156988.1:0-18356 GCA_032466195.1 Katharina tunicata | reverse complement strand
TTTTATTATTTCATAAACGCTAGGGTTATATAAATACACTACCGGGGTCGCTCGTGGCAGTCTAAGCCCACTCTTCGATCTGTTCTCACGATAGGTGTTTTTACTTCAGGTTCTACATTCCTGAAGACCATTGTTTTAGACTGACAATAAAATAACCATCGTCATTATTATCATCTCCCGGTTTTCCTTGTTTCTTCCTCACGAAACCACCGTGACATGTCTATAACAATTCACATACCTATAAATCACCTTATTATATACCCTATATTGTCTTGAGTTCTTTCTGTTTATTGATAATTGCAAACTTGGCTGACATCATCAATGTTTATATTTATTTATTTTATTTCTATTTTTGGTCTAGGTAATATGACTATTAAGCCTATAGAATAAGAATGACACGGACGATGACACAAACGGGTCATAGTGATCTGTGACTGAAACAATAGTAATAGTTCTAAATGTCTGGGCTCCAATACATCGTATAGATTAACGATAAATCCAAAAAGAAAAGTAAAAAAGAACTTACAGTGACCCGGATGTGAGAATCCATTCCTCTTAGCTCCCAGCGTATTCCTTCCGTTAGTGACGTCACGGCGAACTTTGTTGCTGAGTAGAAATGAGCTTTACCAACTCGATGGCCAGATAAACTAAACAGACATTAATGACACGTTAATTTGATAAAAAAACGAAATGTGGACAGATTGCTTATGCCAGCGACCAACGTTAAAACGGCATGTTTTGTATTTATTTGTAGCCTTATGTGAGATGTTAGTGGTTGTTGGTCTGCAGTTTAAAATTTCATCATCATGCTTTTCAAACAAATATAGCTTTCTTCTTTATAGTAGGAATGCCTCTAGACAGATTCACAAAGGATGTTATTTCCACTAAATCATGTACTAAGTAAATAAAATGGATCAAAATGTATTTGTAAAAGAAACCAATAAACATTAGATGAAACTAAACCTTGCTCCATGTTATAACAGCTGAACCCCGTCATCGGTAAACATTACCTGTTTAGATTGATCACGTGACCATCATCTACATTTCTTTCCCGGAGAGATTTAACAGCTTCTCGTGTACAATAACAGACAGCCATAACATTTACCTATACCCAACCAAGGAAACTAAGGGAATTATTTTTGAATGAGAATTTTATATTTTCAAAAACATCAAAAATTAAGTCACAAAGGGTTTCATATCCACAGCTACCATGGTCGACACGTTTTAGCATTGTTGTAAAAATACTAAAGCAAGTAATGCGATAAAGAGCATACGTTGATTATAACAATTAAAATTCTTTAGGCAACCAAAATACATTTTGTCACTAGCTGTTAATAAAATCAAGTTTTAATCAACCTTCTTTAAAAATTGAATAGTTTCGAAAAATTTCGGCAATATCAAACAGAAAGGCTGATAACAGGAATTATTATATAAAAAGTAAAATCCCCACAATTTGTGTCTTTAACGTGATTGATCAATGTGATCGCTTCAAAACAAGCTGAATGATTGATTTGGAACAACAAGCTCTTTCTGTGGCAGCACCAATGTAAGCCTGGAAACATACTGCCCTTAGTCTCTGGTGTCCACCTCAATAAACTCAATAAAGAAAACATTATTTCATCAAAAATGTAAACATCAAATGCTTACATCTATCATGTTTTTCCATTGCTCACTAGATCCGTCAATTATGGATGCGTTCAACGCCAGACCTGCGTTATTGATACAGACGTCAACGCCACCCCAGCGCTGACGTATTGAAGTAAACATTTGTAGTATTTCCTCCTCTGACCTGAGATCGCATCTGATGGGGAACACCTCACCAGCTTCTGCCTTCAGTTCAGTAGCTAATTCCTGTCAAACCACACATACTAGTAATTTCTATTTTAAAACCACTCATCCACCCAGACTTTAGGGTTATAGCCACCTATATTTGGCTTTTCTGGCATTAAAATACCTCATAAATTCAAATCTTTATACTTTTGTATTTATTGCACGGTGTAAGCAGCCCATTGAAGATATATATACTTTATAATCTACAGCAGAGAATGATTTAAGAAACCAAGTTGATTGAGATTGCTTGTTACGCTGTGAATGCCCCTACTATATTCAGTTGACTGGAAGTTGCCCAAGTCATTGACAACTAACTACAAACATCGAAATAGGATAAGATAATTTTACAACAATTGTTGAACAATGGCACAGCCTAAAATATCATATAAGAGAAGCTATTTAAATGAGGTGTTGTACAATTCGGTTACAAAAAGTTGTTTCAAGCTAGTCGCTCGGAATAAAACCTTTGGTTAACAAACATGGCTGTTTCAGTACATATATAGGGTTTGTTGAAAAGATGAACTTGCCTGTAGTTTTTCCAGACTTCTCGCACAAGCAGCAACTTTCATACCATGTTTAACTAGCGTCCGTGTCGTCTCCGCCCCGATACCCTTTGACGCACCTGTCACCAACGCCACTCTGTCCTTCCATCGGTCCATGATGTCTGTAGAATACAGGCAGATCTATTTTCTATTTGAGATGTTTAATTTTACTTGTTTTTCGCCAAAACCATGGCGTACAGTTGACGAAACCACAAGCGTTCAGAATGCTTCTCCCCCTTCGAAGCTGTCTCTAACGACTATACATTGATAACAAGCATTTACATAATGGTTTAAATACCATACTCTTTACGTTTATTTTCGGCGCGTGTCAGGCTGGATTCACATTAACTTTTTAAGTCATTCTGTAGGGCAAACTTCTGATATACCTTAAACCATAGGTCCATTCTAACTAGACTACTGGACCCCACAGCAATCGTGTACAAACTATATCGAACTATAACTTGCTCTACAATGTCAAATAAGTGATACCGGAATTCAATTGCATGATCTGAAAATATGTAAAGATGCCCGGATGGTGGGTAAAGTATATCTGGATAGGAATTCTTACTTATCTAACTGATTTTGCTTGTTTGTGTTGTTGTTTTTGCTCTATTTTAAGCATGTTGTAACCATTAAGTACCATCTTGATTTTCAGCGCACACTGGTTGTTTATAACCGCGAAGGTTTTAATCAAATGTATTTTAAGGTTAAACCAAAGAAGATATCGACGTTTATACATTTTTACTGCCTTATAGCTTCTGGCAAGACTACGATCATCGTCAGAGGTGGATATCGCATATAGTAAACTATACGGAAGCGTTAAAATTTTGGGTTGTAGACGTCGAACTTCGAGAGTTAACAGAATCAAAATACTAGTCGTTGTAAGCTTACTGGAAGATGGAAATACAGAATACCCAAATCACCGAAGGTGTATTTTTACGTTTGCTAGTAAAGTGTATTGCACTTTGCTTGCCTAACCCAATCAACCTCTGATGATAAAAGTAGACTCGTTCGAAAATAAGTCGTTAAAAAGGATATAGGGCCTAAAAGCTGTTACTTTCTTGTTTGTTTCCAATCATTTGAAACCCCTCTACACAAGTAACCTACGTTTATTCTATACATATGACGGGTGTTAACCTCCATTAATTACTCAAGGAAACCCCGCCCAATGTCACTGACAAGGTTTGAAATACGTCCAGGTCAAAACTCCACAACAAATAAACCTCCAGTTGTCCGTTGTACGAGAGAGCGCACTAGAACACAGGAAACCCCCACCAACCAACCACCCGCTACCTCCACTTGGATTAGAACTATCTCTAATGGTGCATGGATTCAATAATAATTGTGCCGGTTATATAGAAAATGGTGAGCCTCTGTAGCTCAGTCGGTTAGAGCGTTGGCCCTGATAGCCAGAGACCCGAGTTCGAATCCCGGTGGAGGCAAGCAAAATTTTCTTTCTCGACATTTATACAAAAATATAGAAAATGGAGCACTCCTTCAGTAATTTTCTATGGAATACTGCAATGATGAACAACAAATAACGTTGATCTTACTGCCTATAGACAGGGCATCCTAATGACCCAATGAAAACGTTGTGTCTCATGGCATTGGGGGTAATAATTTCCAAAGAACATTGAATAAAATAAATATTTGATGGACAATTTCTGCGATTTCAAAGAAGCCAGGCAGCTGGATGAACATTAGCTATCGATTGATATATGAAGCATTGTTGTTCTATATCGTTTTTCTCTGTTAGATAATTCTCCCCCTTGACCTATAAAAATACAATCGATTGTTCTCGCAATTTGATAGAGATGTTGTTGACAAAGTTACAGTAACTGCACAGGTCTGAAAAGAACTCAACCCTTAGGTGAAGGTCTCGAGTTGATTATGTTTTGGACATGCACATTGTGTGCGTGTCGGCTTTATAGACGACAAAGATGGCGATACATGCTTTGTGGTCGAAATACAATTTTTTCAATTTTTTTTATTATTACACTGAATTGTGTTTCCTGAACAAGTCATGCAATCTAATAGCAAGGCTTTGATGCATGCTGTCTATTGATCTTGACGGCTGGCGCCATTATCTTTTCGACATCTGCAAAGAACAGCCTAAACAAATTCTGTGTCGAGCACAAGATAGCCTTTAGGGTTAATCAAGCCTTGCACCACTATTTCGGCAGCATGTAGGAAAACAACGGTTTCTAGTTCTTTCGACCTTGGCATGGTACACATATCCCTGGAAGTAAATCTTTAAACACATGGAACTTGTAATGTCGTGTATAATCCATATCTTAATTAAGTCTCTGTGGATCAGTCGGTTAGAGATCTGGTCCTGCTAGACAGAGACCCGAGTTCGAGTCCCGCAATGAAGGCATGCAAAATTGTCTTTAACTCTATGTTTACAAAAAAAAATAAAAAACAAACCTACCCTTGAATGAGTGCGAGTTAAAACAGGAGAGTTCGTTACAGGACAATTTGTTGAAAACAAACCTATATTAACCAAATGTGTCCCGTACACGTGAACATTAACCCAGGCACCTAAGTAACAGCTGGAGACAGTGACGCGCGGTAGGCATGCAGATCGATTTTAAGTTCAGGCAACTAATACTACATTATAGATTTGTTTCGGAAACTTCATACAAGTATATCACAGCTGAGTGGAAATTGTTTGCATTGTTTTAGAAACACGAGATGAAAAAGATTGGCTTTATATAATGTACATCCATCTAAATTTTCAAACATTGTTTGCAGGACAACTTAAAATGTGCAAATCGGATTACTCCGAACATACTTGTGGGTCGATGGAGGGAGCTTCTGTCTTAGCTAAGTGGCATCAGGAAACCGTCTTAGCGTCACGTTAATGCCATGTGTTGTCTTGGCATATGACACCCTATTATATGGAGGAAATAACCTTGAGCATGGCGTAAAACCATAACCCGAATAAAACAGCTGCCCGACTAGTTGAGAGTGACAGTAAGTCTGGAGGTTTGAGCAAACATTTACACAGACAATAACAGTTCTAAATTCTTAACTTTGGCGCTACATGTAGGTACCGATATAAACAAACTTCAAAACAGAGAAATTCAAAAAAATGTATTCAAAAGCAAACTTTCGACTATGGTTGTGTGCTTCGAGTAATGGTATGTATCCAGTAACCACGAAAGAATAACGACACGAACGGGCGGGATTAAAAATACGATGAACGTAGTCAGATAACATGTACCTAATCGATACATTTTTAATAGTTTTCTGGGAAATCCTCAGTTTTAAATGGTTATCTGCCCTTGTATAATGTTACGCTATACCTAGGCTCGGGTGTGGATATCTTAAAGCCTTTATTGACTTCAGAGAAAATCCTAAATTATAAATTGTCGACGCCTGTCGTGAAATTCTTTTCATACATCTTACATCTTTGGATACATTTAATATATATATTTGTACTTGGTGGAATTGATAAAGATGAATCAACAGAAAAGAACAAAGACGTGGCCTGTACCCATAAAGCTGATTAAGCATTTCTTACAGTTAAGAACTAACCCATAACGCTAATAAAGTATTTCTTACAGTTAAGAAATACTAAGCCAAATTTCAACCTTTTTCAAAATTTCCATTTTAAAAGCTTCACTTATAACCTGTATTTAGTCACCAAAAAAAGGAAGCGTGATATTTATGTTAAAAACACGCGGATAGGAATTTGGCTAAGTTTTTTCTAAACATTAAGAAATACTTAAGCAGTTTTATGAATACGACGAACCCAAGTATCCAACATGTAAAAAAAAAAAATAAAAAAAAAAATACAGAAACCTCCATGTCAATGTAGTCCATTGGTATGCTTGATGTTTCACGCCGTACTAAAATTGGTTTCACTCATATGTCGGCGTGCCTTCGCCACATGCAATGGGTAGATGAAAACACCAAAAAGGACACTGGCACCACACCAGAAAAAAACAAAAAACACAGCACAAAATAGGACACACCAAGAAATCAGCTTCCCCTTGTCTAAGATAGCTGAACCATGCGGACAGGAATCCCATTGATGCAACTGCAACTCATTCACACGTCGTTATGCATTTGTAACGTATCGTCAGAACCGAATTCTGATCTCTAATCTCTCTCTCTACAACGCTTTGAGTCTTCCCATTCCCATTAATTAGCCTTTCAAAATCACATGGGGGCCAGAGGCATACACAGTCAAGGGGGTTACATGAGGACGGACCACTTTCAAAATCGGGCTTCAATTACAGGCCAGCATAGACCCATGTGCCATATAAGTACGTGACAAAAAAAAAACTACTACAGCAACATCTCTGAAAACATTTATGTATTTTTCTACATAACTTTAAGAACATACATTTAATTAATAATATTTCTGCAAAACCATTATTACACGTCAATTAAACAGACATGTTTATGAATATTCCCATGCAGTGTACAAAGCACCAAATAGATCAATTTTAGCACTGGTTATGAATATTCGCATTCAGTATACACAACATGTAAATTATAGCACACACGTTAATCAACAAGTCTCCTTAACGTTTGCTTATATCACAGATTAGCTGGAAATTATCAACATTACTTTATTATAATAACTCATATCTCACACAAATACACTAATAAGAAATTTATGCTTTAATAGCCAATGGCATTTGGCAACATTATGTCAAAAAAGACCGTCATTATTTTTTTTTTACACAAAAGATGGGGCTTCTATAAACCAGATCCTTTAAACAATTGAATGCATGATACGTTTTTTTTTATTTTGGAGATTATTTATGGTTATTTCACTCATATGACCGTATGCCAACTCAACAGGTGAAGAAGACACCACAGGACGAAACACATAAAACCACAACAAACCGGCTTCCTGATGCCCCTTAGCCCAGAGAGCAGCAGGGAAGGTCCTGCCAACCACCCACTGCATAATATATAAATAGAACTATATCAAATGTACATTAAATTTAACAAGGGCTGATCCCAAGATAGAGTCCCCGTTTCACCTTATACTCAGAGTTAAATTAACACAAAAGTTGTCTAACAATTAGCCAGGTCTGTCAATCAGTATTACACGAATAAAGAAGTAACATTATATGAAAAATATACATGATTTTGAATCATGAAACAATATAATAATCAATTATATGGATACCAATCTGGGCATCAATATCAAATATTTTATAGACAAAACAAATAGCATTATGTCAAAAATAAACGTCTTAATCATGTGTATAATTTACAGAACATTTTTAATTTGCACGTTTTTTTAACGTCTAAACCATTCCATACTACATGATATAACATCTTTGGTACTCTAACCAGACTTCCGAAATTAAATGTACCAATTATAATCTCATGCATTTCTTGGGTGTCTTATAACAAAATTCAGAGGACCTATTGGACAAAATTTACAAAATTAAATACTGTCATTGTTAATGTTAGGCATGTCTAAGGATGTGACCAGCAGCTCAGGCAGGTTGGTGGTATGCAGACATATACAGCTCATTTAACGAAGCCCATATTCCCAAGGTGTTTTTTTTCTACAACCCAGACTTATAAGTTATATACAAAATAAATTTATAAGTTCTCATTCTGTTTATGTCATATTATTTGCCTAGTATGTGGACAACATTGTTTGAAAGTTTTCCTATGATAAACTAACATAGGCAAAATGTACTGGTGAAATTCTTATTAAAAGTTAATAAAGCATGAACAATAGATTAAATTTATACCAATACAATTCAGTGAGAGTGCCAAGATATTATAGGATGACAAAAATCAGTCAATCACTGGCAATAAAGTTAATTTATAAACATACACAAAATGTTTAAAAATACCATATGATTTGTCCACAGAAATTGGTATCTCCTTCAAATATTCTCCATACCAACTTCATTACACAGAAAAATGTATTTTAAAACAAAAATCTTACGTTATACAAGTTAATATATAACGCGATATAATATAGAATCCCGCTAAAGGCAAGCAAAATTTTCTTTCTCTACATTTATACAAAAATATATTTTATAAGATGTTAATATAGCACTTTACATTTGTCATTAATCTTCGTAAGTTTGTAACTAAATAAATGAGTGAACCTGCCACAAATAAAATAATTGTTTTACCAACATTCAAATAACCTCCCCAATTAGTGATCCCAACACTTCACTTTTGATTTTGTATGTCAAGTTTTTGACAGCATCATATATACATTCAAAATAATAAACACATGACACATGTAAAAGAAACTCATTAGTGAAAGTGCGACAAAAAATATTGGATACATAATGTATAAATTATATTACTGAGCTTTCGGAGGTGACTATCTCCATCATCAGAGAATTGGCAAATGCAAGAAAACAAAAGTTGTATATGGCTTAATACATGTAACAAAACCATATAATAGAATAAAAAATAAGCCATATACAACTTTTGTTTTTTGCATTTGCCAATTCTCTGATGATGGAGATGGTCACCTCTGAAAGCTCAGTAATATAATTTATACATTATGTATCCAATATTTTTTGTCGCTCTTTCCCTAGTGAGTTTAGTTAAACCACTCCATTCTGGAATACATGCTAAAGAACTCATGATGAAGTTACCTGAGTTTATCAAATGAACGTCACCAGTCTCTTCAATGGCAACTAAACATTGAAAAGATTTTTTATAATGGCATGGCCAAAACCATAAAACAAAAATACAAAGTGTGAAAATTTATGGAAAAGGCACTACATTTAATTGGATTTGTGTGCCCCGGAACACCCTGACGATAGAGATGTCATCAAAGCTATAAAACAGTTAATTTCGTTGGTTTTATTTATTGGTTTTGTTGAGTGAGATAAGCAGAAGTGGTCACTTTTAACGGCCAGTCATGGTGGTTAGTTAACATGTGAATGAAGTAGTTTACTTATTGATATCTTTGGCCAGTTTGCGTCAGAGTTGGTTGATGTTGAGATGTCTGATGGTCGTGGGGAGACTGGCTGTTCTGTGCAGGTAGCAGTGTGGAGTTATGGGGAGGCAGTGTGGTATGCACTGAGTGCTGAGTCAGCACCGCAAGTTGAGAATGCTGTTGAGGAACCAAAGTTGCCTGTTGAGGAAACGTTGGTGAGGGTCTAGGAATATGAACATCAGGGGGCACAAGATACCCACTAGTGAACGGGGAAGGAGGGGGATTCGGCATAGGGTGACCATGAGGTGGAGGCCCTACTGTTGGCAAATTCTCCAAAAATTTCAAAGTTTCAATATAACCAACCATTGCCTCTATGGATTGGGATGGGTTGCAGAATTTGTTATTGTATAAAGTGTTCAGGCGCTGGTTAAACCCGTGATGTTGGAGATCGTTGTTAACAGGGGGAGGTAGGGTTCGTATCTGGTTGATGGGAGGGGGCATGGGCTGTACAAGCTGAGGGTTTGTACAGGACATGGGGTGAGGTTGGGGTGGGGGTCCAGGGTGAAGGATAGGTGGTGGAGGAACATACAGAGCGTTCTCTGCTCCAATCACATGGGGGCCAGAGGCATACACAGTCATGGGGGTTACATGAGGACGTATCTGCTGAGTTGAGGCGATCACAGAAACCGTATCAAGAAGACTTGCTGGAGCAGGAGATGGGCAAGGTATAGACAAAGGAATTTGATAAGGATTTACATTGATTCTGCTGGTATTAGCTGCGATGGGTGTTAAAGAAGAACTTGTTTGTGCGGTCTCTTGAGGACTCACATCTGGTTGAGATGGGGCTTCGGATGCAGGTTGCTTTTTGCCCTTCCCAGATACCCGACTTGGTGTGACATTGAGCTCATCTCCCTCTTCGTCCTTGAGACCGGACGAAACGTGGGTGGCTCTGATATGGCGAGTCAGATGATCCTTTCTCCCAAACCTCTGAGGGCAAAACTGACAAAGGTAATCTTTTTTCTTAGTATGCACAATAAGATGTCTTTTTACATCCTTCTTGGTGAAGAATTTTTTATCACAATATGGGCAGTTTTGATGTTTGTCTGAAGGCGTTTTGGCAAGCCGTGAACCGCTGTGGACACGAATGTGAAAGACTAATTCTTCTTTAGAGTTGAACTCTTTATCGCATATTTTACAGACTTTATCGCCCGAGTCTGCAGCATGAAAAGCCATGTGGGTCCTGAATGTAATATTGGAGGAATATTCCTTTCCACAAATGTCACACATGTTAGGCTTCCTATTCTGATCGTGTACAGCAAGGTGGATTTTCAAGTGGTCTTTACGATTAAAACAACGTTCACAATAGGCACATTTAAAGCTTTTGGTATCACTGTGAATAAGCACATGCCTGTCTAGTTTATATTTAGATGTGAAACCTTTGTTACAGTCCGGATGATCACAGACAAAGGGTTTTTTACCTGTGTGAATTGAGATGTGTACCTTATAGGCGTTTTCCCCACAGACCGCTTTACCGCAGTAATAACACTCAAACACAGGTTTAGGCACTTTATGGGGCTGAATTTTTGGCAAAGGTTTTCTCTTTTTAGCTGCTGTGGCTGTCACAGTTGATAAATGTTCCTTTCGCTTGGCTACAGACCGTTTTGTTGCCAATTTACCATGAAGCCTCTTCATTGGTCTTCCTTTTCTTCGACTTTTACCTCTGGATTTCTCTTTGGTCTGTCGCACAACAGTGCAAACATGTTCCTCTAACTCTTCAAACGTCATGAAATTTGTGCTACAAAGTGTGCATTTCCATTCCTCCTGGGGAACATCATCAGCTTCCTCAACATAAATCTCATCTACAACAATCAAGAAATATGAACAAAATTCATAGTTAGTTTGTACTGAATGTTTTATATGGCACTTAAAAAGTTATTGTGCTGATATGCCAACACTCGGTCCTACAAAACTACATTTGACGCCACTGGCAACAAACAAATATAACACAGATTTTGTTTGGTTGTTTGGGGTTGAATACCATACTTAAGTTTATTCCACTCATGATGGCAGGCTCCCCTAACAACACTAGCAACAGACAATGACTCCAAGGAACAGGGACAGGGCTCAAACTCCACAACGAATCAGCTTCTTGATGCCCCTTAGCTCAGACAGCACCAGGGCACAGGATTATGAAGCTCCAACCAACCAGCGAAAAACGCCAGGGCAATCACAGTGCAAAACAGTAGGCCTCAAAACTCAGCTTCCTGATACCCATTAGCTAAGAGAAATCCAGGTTACAAAAAAACTCCCACTGTTCTCAGTCCTAAGTTAAAAGCTAAAGGTGCTGCCCTTTTACTGTTATGAAATCAGGCAGTCCAAAATGGTCAGCAGAAATTACCAGAATTTGCCAATGTTTTTTTTATTTCATATCAAAATATTTTTATTGGGTTGATAATACAGTTAAAATCCAAAACAATTCACTTTGGAGCATCTGTGTATCTGTCAAACAGAAACTATGTAAAAAAAAGTAGAATGAAACCTTAAGTGATCAGAGATTTATTTAACAATTGCCGAGCAAGTGTATGCTTTACCATTCGAGGGATTTTTGACCAGATTTCACTATTTTGATATTTTCCAATTGTACTTTTAAGATATATGCCCGTATTTTATTGGTCAAAAAATATGTGCATTTATATTTAAAATTACATATACATTACATATAATAGTGAAATCTAGTCCCAAATAGCTGGACTTGTTCTTTAAAACTTGAATGACAGAAAATGTATGTCTAACCATCTGAATTTCCTTGAAAGCATGGAAGTTGTGCTGCCTGCATCCAAACCCTGTATTCTTCAGCATATGCCACTTTCAACTCCTGATTGGGGGCAATTACCTACAATAAAATCACAGGTTAAATTGGTAAGCCAGCTGCTAGTGGCCCATGCACAAAGCATCAGTTGCCTGCCATTATCTTGATTGGTGGATAAGTGGATTTTTATTAATAAATACTTCGGGGAAATCAGGATGATATATTCCAAATATTAAATGTACAAATCTCAAAGTTAAGACTTTGAATTAGTTTTGATAAGTAATTACGAAAAATTTGGATGAAATAATTACTTTATTATGAAAACATGTGATCTTGGTTCCACTGCACATATTTATTAGTCCCTTCTTTTCTTAAATTAAAATACAGACAGGTGAGCCATACCACCTTGCATACATGCCATTTATAGCTACTTTCTGGTAAAACGAAATGTGAAAGGAAGTATGTAGACATCCTCCTTATAGTGAGTACTCAATCTCCAGTCAATGATGGATCTTTATCCTCTCCTCCTGTGTATTACTTTAATTACTCTTGCTTAAGGTGGTCTCTCAGTCTCTAGTTAACGATATACCTTCCTTTACCTGTATATTTATTTAGTTACGCCTTTCTCTCGTTAGGGTAAGTTCTCAATCACCAGTCAAAAATGGGCCTTCATCCTCGTGTGTATTTATTTCATTAAGTTTTGAATTGTTTCTACTTACCTTTGTTGTTGTGAAGAATATTTTGTCCTTGTACTGATAAGCCACCATATTGACCTCCTCCGCATACCTGGCAGTGTTAACAAAGATCATCCAGTTACACGAGTTCTCATCTCTCTGGTCCAGCCAAACACCAGCCCCTTTAGACTCAAACAGCTACAAAAATACATACAGTTTAATTTTGTGTGAACCAACATATCATAGGACCAGGAAAAAAAGTTGGTTTAGATTTAGGTAGGGTGTTCGTTAAAAAGAATATTTTAACATAGAAACCACAAAAGCTCTTGCAAACAATGTTAATGTTGAGCTAACAGGTGGCTTACATAGACCAAACTCACCACGCAACATGGAATACCTTTACCATGTTTGATCAGATATTGAGGATAAGTTTATCAGGTTAATACTCGAACACTAAATTTTCCACCAGATGGCGCCAAATTTATTGATACTTGCACAGAAAACCTTATACATACTTTAAATGAAAGCCGTGCATTCTGCATATCTGTTTTTAGTTCAGTGTCAGAGTGAGGAGCTTCAAAGGGCCCAAACATAGTCCTCTTTTGTACGATCTTTCTGGCCACAACTGTGTACACTGAAATACACACAAAATATCAAAGGAAGAAAAAAAGGACACTCAATTCAGTTTTCGCTTAGAAGAGTTTTAAGCTGATCTGTTTAATTTTCTTCCACAATTATTTTTTTTTCAGAAGGGGAACATTGGTTTAAAAAAAAGTCCACTTTTTTCTAATATGAGAACGCCCATATATATGTATACAGTGAGTCTTATATGTTCATTAAACTCAACCATTTTCTCCAATTTGAATAGAATAATGGATTGGCATTCAAAGGCATAACCTCCTTTCTCAACATTGTAATACTGCCTAAATAATTGTTTAAATGTTTCTACCACAGTGATTTGTTAACATCATACCACAGGTAATACCAATTAGAAGACTTTCCCTTCCGGTTTATGTGGATAACAGAGAAAACATCTTGTTTAAACACCAACAGGAAAGCTTGTGTATATTTATACATTCAGTGTAAGCTTGACAGGCATGATCACTCTGGTTCTTGGATTTATGGATTTATACGATTGATGTTTATCATCTCACTGAAGGGAATAAGTAACGGGTGTATGGTGGAAAACTGGCAAGAAAACTTGTAAAAACCACCCTGCAATCTCCGCAGCCACAAGACAAGTTCCCTTACCAACCTATAGTCTTGGTACAGTGAAGGAGACTCAGCAGTCAAACATTCAACCAGCTGAGCCATGGCATGGCTTTTGGAAAGTTCTTTGAAAGATGCTTAACAGTTTAAAGCGCATCCAGATGAACCACAGCTTCACAAAATGAACTTGAATCACACAACTTTCTTTTGCATTGACATATATGAAAATAATACACAATAATAAACATTCTCTAAAAAAAAAAAACTTACTGTTCGATCCACCATTGGAAAGTCCAAGTCCTTTTAAGGACAGCATGTGAGGGACTGTGAGCTTAGCTTTACTAGGGATCTCCCTATCCCTTACTTTAACCAGTACACCGTGAACAGGACAGTTAGCTTTATGACTTGCACCACATTCCTGGCACCCTGAAAAATATACAGTTCCTCCATATACACTGTAGTTAGTTCAGACAAGAAATGCTTTTTTCAATTGAGGTATTTTCAAAAATTGTTGAAAGTTTCAGAATTATTTGGAATTGAATGGTGAACCACAACTATTGTTCTTTTATAACAAGATTATCCAGTCATCCAATAAATCAGATTCTGGCTAACAGTATTCATAGAACAATTTAAAATAAACATTTAATCCAAGTGAATTTGATGGAGAAGCAAGACCAACATTACCGCTGTTGTTTGATTGTGATGTGAATAACACACTATGCCACTGATACACGTGGAATAAAACTACCCTAAATGATCAACAAATTCGACCCATTTACCACCTTTATATAAAACTACATTTTATGCAAATGTTGAAATTTTTAAGAAGTTCATACTTTAAAGTCACACACGCATCCAAAATTAGAAGTTCTCAACTAATTCTGTTTGCTTTGATTTTTACAAGATTTGATGTTTGTTGAAAAATTAAAACAGTTACGTTAAAATAAAAATTATTCATTGGGTACAAAGCTTGAACAGACCAGGAGAAATTTAGCTGTTATTGTAATTTAACAGATAGAGGGCTGGTCATATTTGCTCACAATGACTTTGATCCAGCCGAGGTGAATGACCTTGTTTGTAACAGGCCAACATTTTGAACCTTGTAGCTAACACGGTTGACTAGGAGTGACGTCGGTACATCAAAGTGTGTCCGAGCTGTGCCAGCAGATTGACACATTTTCAATTAAAAAATTCTGCCAGAATTTTCAGATTTTTTAACTTTTACCAGGCTTTTAAGCTACCTTTACCTTCAAATATGTGGGTAGAATTAACGGAATACCTCTAACTTTTACTTTTTAATGAAAATATATATAATTCATGTGATTCTGTGAAAACCCAAAATACAGAATATTTGGGTGCGTATATGACTTTAAGCTACAAGAAAATATAAACTTTAGTTCCACATGAATACCTTCAATAAATGACTTGAAACGTGTGTTCATGCGGGTCGAATTTGTTGGTCATTTAGGGTAGCAGACCTTTAACAGCAAGACTATGCCAATCTGTATCAGTTCATAGTAGACTACTTCACACCCCAAAGTTAATTTTATAAAAGCAAAACCCTTTTGATTCTGCTCCCAGACATAAGGTGACTGTGCATTTGGCATTCTATAATCCTTGCTATGCTGTGATCCGAAACTCAACATAAACAAAATATGTTTTATATACTTTAATAGTACATAGTTTTCAACCATCATTCAGTGAATGTGTTTAAAAAAGACATACAAGTTTGAGCAACTTATAACTATGGTTAACGGTTACATATAATTATATATGCAAATGAAGAGCTTTACGATAATGTATCAAACAGAGTCTTTTTATATAATCTTATTATAAAGTTCAAATCAGCTACGGCTATTTATCCCTTGGCGGCTTACACACACCAACAACAAGAACGTCTAGTAATCGCCCAGCATGACACAAATTCACCCAGACTGGGCCTGACTGGACAACAGCTTTTAGTTTTATTGACCTTCTGGGAATTGTCTTGATACATGTATCTTGAAAACTTTTTCTACTTACATGATCCACTAAAGCCAAAATAAAATAAAAGTGTCTGTCGCGTAAAAACCAGCGCATACAGACAGCAATCAAGCCATTGCTATACATGTGCATTGTATATGCTGCCAGCTGATGACATCCCCTACATTACAGCTTCCAATCGCTGCGGTTATGTGATTCTGTTTTCAGTGAACACGGAATGCACCTTTGATATAATTGAAATAAAGCAGATAAAGAAATACAAAACTGTTTTTTTTACAATTATATTTGCTTGTCAACCTTGAAATTTAAGGTTAAAAACAAATAAACAGTGGGAATCAATCAAAGGCGAATTCATTGAAGCTCAGCTTACCGTTGACTTCAGGTATTATTTCCGACTAACAGGTCAATGTTTCCAATTGAATGAAAGCGATTTCACAGAACCCCCAATAGCTCCTCTTGTAAGCAGTGTTTCCAGCCTAGTCCATTATTTTGCCTATTGGGGAAGTAGCATTTGAAATGCTGAATTGAATCAATGTATTGCACGCGGTATATTTCAGGCATCACCACAGAAACTCAGACGTGTCTGTTTTCTCACGCTGTTTGTCTGTTTGGCTACCTGGAGACCTTGAGATGAATTATGCCATAAATCTCGCATGCACTCGCCGATGGTCCGCTTCGGGGAGATATTGATAATTGAAGATATTTAAGAACTGAAATCCTAATATTTTTTAAGTTTATTTTTTAAAACCGTCCCAGAACCACACTGATCGTTATATTTACGCTTGGATTAAAATCAATTTGTGTCCGTTTGCAAATGAACCTTTTATAGAGCGTCTTATATAAGGGTATCGGGATATACGAAAACAGCAAAACGGCAAGACATTTATAAACATATGTATATAGCAAGCAAAAAAAAAAAACAAATATTTTTGAAAAATCAAGGACTAAAATAATTGCAGTGTAAATACGCGAGTCCTTCATGTATACCTAGAAATCTTATTTTGTTACGCCTATGGAATAGACATCGTTTTGAGTTTCCCAGAATATCGATGGCTGTCTTACCGCTTCAAAGACAAAGTCACAATGGACTTGCCCACAGCTGCCAATCATTTACGCATGCCCAGTGAGAACCATTATAACATGTGGACAGCTTCAATCACGGCTGTTTATCGAAGTCGCGATAACACTGATCGAAAAGGCGCAGTGGAAGGCTTGTGTAAATTTATTCAAAGTCTCATTTTTTACATACATGTACATGATGTATGTTAGTATGCATTATTTTTACTTATTAGTTTTTACAAGCAGATTTCTCAGTGCACCCTGCCTTTTGTCTTCGATTAGTATGCATTCTAAATAGACCCGTCACTAAGCAAGGGAACAGCCTAGTCGGCAAATACACATGTCTGGCCTTCGGATAATCCTGTTACCACACGCTAATTTCCCTAATCGATTCTTTGTCTGTTAATAACTCAAATAAACACTGGAAATGCAGAATCATGGGATATAGTTGGAAAAAAAGCGGACGTAGTTATGCATGATTTTCGGTAGTCTTTTTCACTCACAAAGAAGCTGGAATGTAGGTTTCCCAGCTAATTGTTCTGCTACGGTGACATCTTTGGACGGGACCGTGGAAACCAACGTCTCCATTGCACCTCCTTCATGCTGAAGTTCTTCTCCCATTATTCATCCCTAAAATATAACAAAGCTTTGGCCGAATCTGAAAAAAAACATACACAAGACTTGGATTAATAGAAACATTTGAAGATTCATGCCATGCAACAGTTTCATTTGACACTTAGGCCTTTTTGGCTTCATCATCTGTGAGTTTATTTGTTTATAAATAATAATTAGGTTAAGCTACTTATTTGTTGGTCATTTAGACATGGTTTTAAAACTTTTACTGAAGATATTTACAATGTGGTAGCTGGACAAGGTTATGCTCAGCAAAATAACGGTAAACTCACATGTCAACATTGTCTGGCTGCCGCATTGCGGCGACCCTCAGCGGCAAGCGGAAGTCTAAGTTCGATGGTCGATTTGCAGATGAATTAGCAGAGAATGTGATTATTTTTTGTAACAAGAGCAAAATGTTTGGTAGTCTTTTAATACGCAGTTTGAAACATACATGAAATGTTGACGTACGTTATAAAGGCAGATAAATAGATTTAAACGTTCTATTGAAAAATATGTTGGAAGTGGAGTTTCCCAAGTAATTTAGGTACTGGTAACCTGGAATCTGGAAACCTCCTTAACCAATGTGTCAACCAAAACATATCAGCTTCCTGATGCCCCACAGCTCAGAGCTAAATCAGTAAAATCACCAGGGCACAAGAGCTAGGCCCCTGTCCAACGACATATGTGCAAGCATATTTATTTGACTCTGACTGTCATCACTAATCTGTATATAGGCCTACTACTAC
>JAVFBZ010156977.1:0-18357 GCA_032466195.1 Katharina tunicata | reverse complement strand
TTTGATTTGGTAACTAGTTTTTCCAACAAAGGGTAGTGTAACACAGATGGGCGATGGGTTTTGGGTGGGGTTATCTCCACAACAATGTAGTCTGACTTATGTCGACAGACCGAGTGGGAATCCGGACTAAAATCGGTGGAAAGAAATTTATTTATCTTTTGTTGAACTTCTAGGCTGCTGTAACACGTGAACTCGCTATACTCAGTTTCGCTTTCCAGAGTCGAAATCAGATCTAAAAATGCGTGCGTGGAAAGTATTCCATAAAATGTGAAGTGTCTTGCTGCGATGGTAAATAGTGTTCCTCCAGTGCTAAGAATAGAAAGCATGACAAGGCTTCGAACATGTAGTGACTTAGAGGGCGTAATGCCCAGGTCAGAGTGTCGCTTCGTTGCAAAGTTCTACTCACAAATATTCAACGATTATTGAAAATCCAAAGACTGCTTTTGTCTGAATAATTGAGTCACTGTTTTCAAATTATTACATCTGAACGCTAAAAAGCTTTACAGAGTGGCTGTCTGGCTGTTGTCAACGGATCCAGGTGGAGGATCCGGAAAAAAATACAGCGAAAAGAGATTTTCTCTTGTTGCTTTAAAGACAAGATAAGATGGCAGATAGTTTTGGGGCTGATATTAATGGATTTATTAAATTCTATTACTCAGACAATTATCTCATTACAATATTTTCTTATACAGTTGGAAGTTGTCAACAAAACCAATATAAATCCTATGGGAGAAAAGGCTGCGAATAGATATTGAAAGACGTCACATATATATCTTCCGATCTTGTAACTTTGTTTATTGATATCCAGCGTAGAAAATATCTCAATTTAGTTATTTTTTTCTTATTGTCAAATTAAGGCGATGGACTGAAAACGAGTGTTGATTTGAGGAGCTGTCCTTTCTCAATACACAATTATATTTTAAGACCATGTAGCTCTGTCAGTTATCAACAAACGAGGCAGGAATGACAAAAACGTGCCGAAATTGCCTTTTTTAATTTCCAACAACAGGTGTCAAGTGGTCTCCAACTGTCGTACCCTTTTTCAGTTTTCATTTTATGGCGAGCTGAGCGAATTTTTAAATTTACGAGAATACGCCTATTTGTTCCGTGACCTGATGTTTACAACATTTCGGCCAAGCTGCTTATAAAGCCATGTTGAAGATCTCTGCAATTATCTGATTGATTGAGGTTTTACCGTGAACCGGCCCAATCGTTGAAGGATACCACCTTAAATGACGCTGGCAACACCAATTAAGTACATCTGCAGGACGAAAACAAGACACGATATACGGCTTCCTAATGCACTTTAACTTAGAGAGCACCAGGACACAGGAGACTCCCACCCAAACACCGGCTGTAATATTTGCGACTAATCATGCAAGCTTTGAGCATTTGAACCTCGGACAGATATTTTCTTAACGCCTACAAAGACGACAAAGACAACAGATATTTTTCGTTTCTCGAGAACAAAATAAAGAGAACACAATTTGTCTATCTATATTTGTATTTTATTTGAAGAGGGTCTTCAACCATACTATTTAAGCTTCACGAAGCCACAGGACGTCAGCGATGTTGTAACAGACTTGATAGTAACTGATGTAACTCTAGCAATACATATCTTTGAGCTGGACAATTTAAACAACCCAACAGAGTTCGACATTTAAAACGAGAAAGGTGCAATTCGAGGCATAGAACTTTAACTCCAGCTAGCAAACAATGTAATAATCGCCAACAACTTGTACATCGTCACATCCACAAGTAAGTAATATGTAGGTACATATATGCGTATATAATATTTCTCATACGTTAAGGAACAATGCTTTATAACATTTAAATAACGGCAAAAGCAAAACGCGAATTGGACAAAAAAATTGAATTGCTGCTAGAATCAAATACAGACAATTTTAAAAATGTCCATTTAGAGACAGAAAGATTAGGGAAATAAAACACGATAGTTGACAGCAGAGGATGTAGAAATTTTAATATTCACGCATAAAATGTTTGCAATAGAGGAAACATATGCGAGATTTGTGATGAGAACACAAACATATGATAAAGCAGATTTGATAACATTCTAACCTTACATTGAACACTGCATAGAACCAAAATATGTTGCTATGGCAACGAGCAGATTGCGAAGTTTATGCATAAAAATAACCATTTATATTACAACACGGACAACGTTTTCTCTACAAGTGAAATCTGAAGACCTGCTAGGGGTTTCATTTCCGCGAAAACAAAATCAGTATTTTTTTTAAAAAACATTAAGCCTGCAAGCGAATGGCGGGTTTCAGCGGTAGATGAGCGAGGACAGGAATCCTAGAGCATCCCAGAGGAGGTCGAGCTCAACCCGTTACGTCAACAACTTGTGAAATATTAATGTATAGGCGAAGCTCCGATTTGATAGCCATGGCTGTGTTATTCCTGGTAGAGATAAGTGACAGCACAGATGATAGGAGAGCTCTCGAGGAGCTGCTAAACACCTGTTGCTCACGAAGGATTTTAACAGGAGATGTTATTTCATATAGTTACACCAGAACGTAGTTCAGTTTACAAATGATCTAATAACTGATGGTGTAACATTTAAAAAAAAACCCTTCTTAGTTTGAATTTAATTCCAGTTATATTGATTGATTGGTGTTTTACGACACCTTCAATTCCAGTTAGAATATCGATTACTTTTCAAATTTTCCACACAGCCAGCAACACAGAAGCAAGGTTATTAATAATAAACATATTGTGGGCTAAAACGCAGAAGTGACAATGCCCGTTTGTTGACAACCTGAGATAGTGTCACCAATGTTAGGCAATTTTGCCGAATTCTATCAGCGACGTATCTTATTTAAGACGCATATACATGTCGAGATACTTATAATAACATAAGATAATCTGGATAAACAACGTCTGGTAAATTTTTGGCGCAACTTTTCGGCCTAGATGCTAAGACCGTTTTAAGGATATATGTAATCATTGCTTGAAAAAGGGTCTTCGCATCTAGGCCGAAAAGTTGTGCGGAAAATATACCAGAAGTTGTTTATCCAAAATATCTTAGGTTAAGTATATCAATGTGTGTATGTTTGCAGCCAAAATTGACAACACGTTGAAGACTGTGCTTCTGTCTATCTCATCTCATCGTAGTCATTTCGGACATGGTCACTTCTGCACTCGAGCCAATGATAGATACTGCAGACATATGGGAGCGTGTCAGCCGCCTGTTAAAGCCTACACCGCTCGGCCATTGGGGTTCTCTGTATTTTTTATATTTCCACAAAGGTAAATTAGTACCGTACCAAGAAGGACATAATAACTGTCATGTTGATGTTCTATTTTGACAGGCAATGCAATGTTAATCAATATAAAATACACCTGAGCCTCCCAGGAAATACACACATATCAGTTCGTTACGTAGTCGATACCCTACGCGTTGGAAACAGCCGAACAATATTGAATATCCTGCCCTCTGATCTTAAGGCTATCGCTGTGGTACAAATGACATGATATTTAGCGCTGCCGCAGGTGTCTGAGATATTTCCTGACCACACCACCATAAACCTATGAAAAAAAACCCATCAACTCCGCATTGCTGACAATGTATTATTCCTTGGATAAAGAATAGAGTTTTAAGCAGTGTTTTGCGTAAAAACTAACTTTTACTTTACATTAAATTTCAAATGATATACGCCGGTATCAAAATATTTAAATCGGTATTTGGAATGGTCCTATTAGAATCTTGAATTAAAAAAAAATAATCTTTACACTATCTAAAAGGACAAAAGGCAAGAAATTCCAGTAATCAACTGTTCAGCAGCTATAAAATTGGCAAAAAAGTTATAATTATAGCCCAAGGGAAGTATAATAAAGCGGTGCATAAAATCGCTCGTAACAAACTCCTAATTCACCAAGTAAAGAAAATGTCGTCCAGGAAGAATGCATACATTAAGGCTAACACGCTATAAATTTGCATACAGGCTTCTCTGACAAATTTGCAAAGAATTCAAAGAAAGCTTTTAGCAGTAGGCCAATAGTTCATAGAGCGTTTACAAGTTGGACTTTTACAGCGGAAACATCAAATTATTTCAATGAGCCTATCGATAACATACATCCATGATAACAAAAAAACTCTAGCCTTAAAAAAGCACAAATTTGAAATCTACTGAACAATCTGAAGCTCGTTGACACTTTCACATGAAATGAATTGTACAGGCGAATGTAAAACATTCATAATCCATTCACAAATCAATCTGATTTCAGGTTTTTGTACAGTTCGGGTCATGGTCTTAAGTGGGTGTGATTATCCAAAGCACTGATATTGTTCCAGTTAAACTGAGGACAGAGAAACATTCTGGTTCCAACCTAAACTTTATGTTTAACAAAAAGCTAAATTGAACTGGATTAGGACAACATAATCCACACAACCACCAAATATGTTCGGCTTGAGAACAATTTATACCCAGGTTTACTATAAAAAAAAAGAAATTTTTAATTTTTTTTTTAAATTCCTGGTTTTGTTGGTGCAGTGAGGTGACCTCTAGTGCCATCATACCACAGGAAGTGACCCCTAGTGCCATCATACCACAGTGAGTGACCTCTAGTACCAACATAGCACAGGAAGTGACCTTTCGTACAATCATAGCATAGGAAGTGACCTCTAGTACCATCATACCACAGGAAGTGACCTCTAGTACCAACATAGCACAGAAAGTGACCTATAGTACAATCATACCACAGGAAGTGACCTCTAGTACCATCATACCACAGGAAGTGACCTCTAGTACCATCATACACCAGGAAGATCAAACGTTATGTAATAACCTTAAGAGGTAGATAAAGACAATAGCCAAATTGTAGCCAAATTGTAGCTTGAAATACGTCATTAGCAGACGGACGCACCACTTGCTTCATCTTATAATGTAACTTTCCTATAGCTGGTAGCATCTGCTCCAATTGCTGGTATCGGCCAATTCACACGGGTAGCAGTAAGACAGTCGCACAGCTCAGAAGTAAGTTCGTCATTACTTATATTAATACAGTTCACACTGGAAGTGATTGCAGCAAGAGACGCTACGTAACACTGGTCATCAGTCTACAACATTGTAGATCAGAGCGGGTCAGGTTAAAGTATAGGAGTAAAATGAGTTAAGTCCTACGTAAATTGCCCGTAAAGGCCAATTCACCAGAAGGCTAGCCAATACATATCGGACGCAAACGCGTTTCATTCCTATGTTTCTAATCCCCCCCCCCCCGACTCACTCAGAAAATGAAGTCACAATACTGAAGAAATAACGTCACAAAGGACCGTATCATTGCGGACATCTGTTACGATAGATTCGCTTCTAATGTGAACTGCATTACATAACAAGTACTGATATGTTTGCTTCCGAGTGGCTCGACTGCCATGTCGAGTCCAGTGTGAATTGGCCTTAACCGATCAACCAGTCCATTACTCTTAAAATTTACCGGTACTCGCCTGCAATTATATTATTTTAAGCCACCTTTTGATCGGTAACCTTACTGGCCAATTAATATCAAACTGGAAATAAACTATGATAGGCAGAGTCTGTACGGCTATACATGCAGTTAGCCAGATTAATTTACATACCACAGTGATTAGGTGAGGTATATTTAACGAAATAAAAGCGGAATAATGGACAAGGTCTTAAGGCCTATCCAATATTTCGGTTTTAACAGCAGTCACTATAGTGATTTCTGTGTTAATTCTATACAATTTCTTGTAAGTAGGTCACAGATTGCTATGACAACAGTATTAAAATAAGATATGACTGCTTCGTAAAGTGTCCTAAATTTAAAACAAAATATATAATAATAATTTGTGCAAGATTCATGTATTCATAGAAGACAATAGAAATGTGATTTTGTTTTTGTCAGAAAAATTGGTTCTGAATTTACAAAGTACTTTTGAATGAACCCATATAAGTATCAGATAAATACATGGACAACTATTGGAGCCAATCCATTGAATTCAAGAGAGAGAGGAAAATAAATCAATCCTCTCTCTCAATAGAAGTTTGTAAGATTTTTTGTCAAATTATGAGGTAATGCAGTAAGTGGAAGACTACGCTGTGACTTCAAAAACAAACATGTATGTGACAAAAGTACTGTACTGCAACCAAATATAACCAAATAAAAACACCATTTACATTAGTTACGCAAAAGTGTCACATACTCAAAACTATCTTGTATCAGAGCCAATATACAGTTATCATTATTTGTCTGTAACACTTTGAGGCCTATGTACAGTCGGTGGAATTAACCAGTAATAGTTTAGAACTGAAAACCGGGTGACAACAGCTCAGGAAATAAAAATAAAATTAAAAAACCTGAAACCGGGAAATTTTTCTACAATTAATTAAAATGAAAAATTACAAGTTAGATGTCATCAAAAAATTATACTAGTATATGGTCTAGTAACAAGCTATGAGGCACAGTAAAAGTTCATTTCTGAACAACATACACTTCTGACACCAAAGTTAGAGCTGAACCAACAACAACAGCTGGAAAACATTAAGATGGAAATGTATGCCTTGACAAAATCATTCAAAATACAGCTAAAAACAGACCTATTTAATATGAAGGATAAGGGTGAAACAAAAATTTACTCTTGAATTTTAAACCAACAACTTTAGAAGAAACATTTGCAACTGTATGTTGTACTAACTAATTTTTTATGACGAATGTGAAAAAGATGTGGCTATTTGGAAACGTACATACACAAAGACCTTACCAAAAATTTCACACTTGCAAAATGTCTTTTTATTTATTACAAAAATGAATGTAAATGTGTTATCCTCCTTCAATGCTAGTTCACTGGACCACTTGAAAATGTTGCAGTCTTATAATGACACTCGAAACGATACACATTTCACAAACTTGAAACGGTACACATTTTCAAACTTCAAAGAAAACAATTTTAAGCCTGAAACCCCACACTTTTCCAAGCATAAACAGTCTGTTATAGTTCTAATCTCCTGGTTTAATAGAGCGATGCATAAAAAAGCCCCAAAAGAGGAAATATGTTTTATCTACAATCACCATGCGCGATCAGACGTATCAAAATTCACCGTTGTAGAAAGAGAAACACCAGCTTTCTGCAAATGTAGTTAACGATGAGCAATTATTTAATTTGTAATAGCATCTATCACAGACAGTTGCATCAAAGTGCATGAAGTCGTTCGCACTGTCGCCTAGTTATGTAATATTCAATCTCCTGTTTATTATCCCATCAACATTCAGTACCTGGCCGTTAAAACCACGCACTCTCATCTTTGACAAATACTTACCACAATCCACAAGAAGCCAAAAACAATAAGTCTGTGTTCACTTCTTTCCAGAAATATTGTTATTTTAACACGTAAAAGATCTACATCGGGGAAAGCAGTTCTTATTTTGCTCATTTTGATGAGAAATTATCTAAAATGTCAAGTGTCAAATTGCTTTGTTGTTTACACCCTGCAAATTGTTACACTTATAAAAACCTATTTCCACCCACTTTCGATGTATTTGTTCTCTGTAACTAACATTCTAAACCTGCCTCCCAAGTCTTTGTGGAGCGCTAAATTTTCTGGACAAAATGACAATGTTGTTAGAAAAAAAAGTGTTGTTTGAAATTATTCATGTCAATGTTTGAAATGATGTAAAATTATAAAGGGTGAATCTCTCCAGTTACCCAGCCTCTCAGACAACTCTCATACACACACATTTAGTCCTATTTATACAGTATACTAGTCTATTTATTATAGTACATATCTAGTAGACGAGAAGCGTTTGTTTTTCACAGGTGAGTTTTAGCAGGTGTGACTTCAGGCAACAGAAATTAAATCTAACAGTGTTTACATTTGTTGGGATAACACTCTCTTTTTAGACAGAACAGATTCGACATGTATTACAGAAAATTTAGCAGGGAATCAGACTGATTTAGATTCAGCTGTATTGTCAAGTTCTAAACTAAACGATACTCAGCTTGCTACTTGAATTTATCCTTACACATACACTGATTCATCTCTGTTTCTCGAAGTAACACCTGCTAAAGTCACAAACCTTTAAACAAGACGCCTTACAATAGAATGAAAACTTATTTCCCCAAAGATCTGGTATTATAACCCTCCAAAACATCACAAATAATTTTACAAAGTGTCTCTTTAAGACAATATGCATGCACTTTAAATGCCTTTCACATATGCTACACACAAAACTTAACAAATGGCCTATTAACAAATACCAGTAATTCTACTATATCGCATCTATAATGTTCAAAATTTACACAAATAATTTTGGTGTACAATCACACATAGACGTAAGAAACATATATGAACAGAAGACAGTTTTATATCTAGAAATAAGAAAAATGTATTTTTGTCATACACATTTTTCTGAGAAAAGAAAATATATAATCAAGAAATTACTATAAAAGATTAGTGATAACTGACAACTAATAACTTATACAAGAACTCTCTCCTCACAAATATATGAATATAAATATTGTTTCTTTTAACTTTCAAAATGAACCTGGCAAATAAACAGGAAAAAAAATAAATGTTAGAATTAGATTCTACATTAGTCATTAGATGGGCAATTTAATTAGTTGAACATTTGAATTGGTTTATCAATGATTACTATATGACCATATCCACTTGGGATTAAATTTGATGTGTTCAATTTACATGTAATCTCTTTAAAGGACCATATATTTCATTTCAAAGCCCAAATGTTCAATTAGCGGCTTTAGTTTTTTACCAGACAGACTCATCAAACCATGATCGGCTTCAAATAGAATAACTGTAAAGATCGGCTTCCTGATGCCCCTTAACTCCAAGAGCACCAGGGCACAGGAAGCTCCAGTCAACCACCTGTCATTTAATGTGAGAAAAGAATGAAATTCATTTTTTCAAGATGAACATTTAAAGCTTTTATGCAGAATACAAATTTCACCCATGCTGATTTAAAGCATTTTAATGTGCGAAAAAGTAAACTAGAACCACTATGATATGGGAAAAGCTGACCCGACAATAAAATTTCCTTATCTGTTTAAATTGTGTAATAAAAAAAAATAATCAACAAGTGCGATATGGCATGAGTCCTCAGATGTTGATCAAAATGACCAACAGGACGACGTTACCCACATAAATGACAGCAGAGAAAAATAACTCAGAAAAAAAATCACAAGAAAGAATATAATAAAGACCCGTAACTTATTGTCAACCTATCATGCTATTGTAGTGATAGGGTTTTTTAACACTAAAGTTTGTGCGACCACCCATTTATCTAGGCAGTTTGCTCAGATGAAAACATATATACGTAATAATAATAATAATAATCATCATATAAAACACGACAAAACAAAACATTAATTGAACAAGTATAGTTCAATCACTTGATCACACGGTTGATTTTAACAGTCAGAAAGTGCATCTACAGTAAGGAAGGAATTAAACATTATGTGCTCGTGTAAACGTAAGAGTGGTTTGTGAAGAACATCTAACCTAATGTAGTCATGAATCAACCAATCAGGTTGCAGGTGCTCTTCGCCAGACTAACACGGGCCGTTGCATACTTGGAAGCCTAGCCCTCTTTCCTTACTGCTGCTGTTTACGACTGCTCCACCTGAATCTCTCTGCCTGCACTACTTTGACGCAATCATATGGCACTATGACTATTACTGTTAACAAAGTTCCCGTTTGTAGTAATATTTAACAAATTAAGAAACCTGAACGGTGTCCGAGAGTGTAATCGGGTGACGCCGGTCGGGTGACGAGATGATTTGCCGATGCCGCTCCGGAGGTGAAGACCCTTTGGGACTTCCTCCGCTACCACTGCTGCCGTTAGAGCGAGGGGAATGACCCGCTATTCGCCCGTTGTCCTGGATTTTCATGCCTGCCTTGCTAAGGAGGTGTAATTTGTCAATAGATTTTGAGGTCATCTCCCCACAGATCTGCTTGAGTTCTTCCCTCAGCCAGATATTCTCTCTCTGGTACTGATCACAGAGCTCCTCGACGTGGCGGAGACGTAACCTCAGATCCTGGCTGTCTGGAGAGTTACCTGCCCTTACCTGCACAAAAAAGAGAGAGAAAAATTGCAGCATTCTAATTGACCAAGAGGATGCCTGTCAGGTATGTGAAGGATTGATTGATTTGATTGACTGGGGTTTTACATCGTACTTAAAATTATTTCAACTTATATGACTTATGACTTATATGTCATCCAAAAGAGTGAAAGAAACTATTTCAACTACACAGGGCCTCTGTGGCGGAGTGGACATGAGCGCACACTTCTAGAATGTACGCTCGTGATACACAGACCCCCCTCCCCTCGGAGTATGTGGGTTGGTCTGCCAGCCATCTACCAACGGAAGTTTGTGTGTTTTCTGGGTTTTACCCAGTTTTCCCCCTTAAAATAAAGCTGGCCAATGATCTGTAATTGGGACATATAGTCCTGTTGATCTAACATCAGAAAATAAACAATAAACAATTTTTAAAAAAGGAACAAACCGGAAACGTAACAGAACCCCCCAATGAATGTGGGGCCTCATACCCCCTTAGCTCTGAGAGCCCCCGTGACACCGGAAACTCCCCCAAACCACCTGCTACAAGCGATGGAAAACTAGAAGTGAAGTTACGCTGACAATAGTTTTACACTTTTAGTTCTTCCAAACCCTTCACATAGCTTCAATGATTGTCTGTTAACAGTTAGGTAAACTTTCATTCATGATGGTGAACTGAAGCAATCCACCCTCCTCTATGTTTTTCCATGTAGCAGCCATTATCCTAAATCTTCAACAAATTCGACCCCTCTACCACTTAAAAAACTGCATGTTATGCAAATAGGTGTAGAAACATTATCTTGCAATTTTCAGATTTAAAACTACAGAAAAATATCAGTTTAAGTTCCAAACTCACATTTGTAAATTCAGTAAATTACTTAAAACGTGTGCCCTTTGTTGATTTATGGTATGCAGGATTATTCTATTTTGAGATAAAACAAGTCCGTCGTGACTTTATTCCCACCTGCCTATCATATTCAAACTTGATATGTTTATATTAAAATCACCAAATAAACACAAAACAAAAAACAAAACGTAACTTTGATGGATTTTCAATTTCTGGGTATTTTGATAAGGGATGTTTTGGTCTAGTTGCTAAGACCATTTTCAATCAATAAAAAGCCATCAAAGTTATTTTTTTCGCTACCTTCCTAGCTTCTAAATGCCGCTAAAATAAATTAAAACTTGATGACATTGGCTAAAAATCAAGTCAGAAGTCAAACCAATAAAAGCAGACAAAATGTGAACACTTAATATTTAAATAATTCATTGAACTCACCATTTCTTTATCATGCTTAATTCTCTGGGAGTCCAACTCCTTCATTAAGCGTTGCTTTGTATCATCTGCATTTTGAAGCCGACATTCACTTTCAATTCGAACAGTTTCGACTTCTTTCTGCAAACTCCACCTCAAGTTGTTGGATTCCCTCAGGTTGATCTTTAACAACTCATTCTCCTGCAAAAGGGAAATATTTGTGAGTTTGAACCAAATTGAGTGAATTTAAGATACTGTGATTGATTGATTGATTGATTGGTGTAAAGGCCATGCTGGAGTTAATTTGTTTGATTGGGGTTTTATGCCATACTTATTTTTCAAATTTATTATTTCGATATTTCACTCGTATGACGGCGTGCCAGCCAAATGAGTGAAGGAAACTTCACCACAAGGATAATACTCAAAAAAATGTTTATTGTTTGGATAATTCCAAAAACTTTAACTTGGCCGATATATTTATAAACCTAGAGAAATAAATTGTGCATGTATCCACCAGGATTAGAACCCTGGGCTATGGCTACAGGGCCGAAATGTGGTAACATTTTTGAGTAGCAAAAAATAAAAAAATTGCTATCAAAATATTTTTTCTGTATCTTTGCATACTAATAAATAGCGATACAAATCGAGAATGTATCCCAGAAAGATATATTTCTATGGCAAAATGCGATGCGAATCCAGACATTTCGGACCCTGTGCTAGCAGGGTCAGCGCTCTTTAGATCACATATACACGTATTTAATTAGTCAATATCCCAGTGCCAGTGTGATTACTCTTGAAAATATGTATATGTAGACATTAAACATTACCTTTCTCAGCCTCTGCCTTGTCTTGGCCAGTCTGTTCACCTGCTCCTCTTGGCGAGCTCGTAACTTGGAGAATTCTTGGAACTGTTTTTCTCTGGAATCACCCGAGTCACTGTCAGAACCAAATATTGCTCCCCTTACCAGTTCTAACTCTCTCTCCAAAGTGCTCTCTACTGGCGGGGATAGAGCCGTGCGATCATCATCTGACAACAACAACACCACCAGTTTAAACATTGGAAAACTAATCAGCAACAACAAAACCAGTTTAAACATTGGAAACCCCCCCCCCCCTTGTATACAGGTCCACTGGTAGATTTGAACCTGTTCCGGGTACATCTGAGGGGAATTCGCAACAGCATAAAGTTAAACTTAATTCGGATTAAACAAGTTTGGAGGTTACTAGGAAGTTGGATTACATAAGTTTCTATATCAATATAACAATTGGATTAAATGTGCCACTGACTCCAAAATGGCTGACTCACCGATATCCAAGGGAGAGGAACGAACAGAATCTTCCGTATCCGTAGACAGATCGTAATCTTTATGCTCGTGAACACTCTGACAGTACTTTTCGTGAAGGCTGTCATCCAGGCACTCGTTCTTTATCTTCTTAATTGGAAGTGGTGCCAGTGATACGTTAGGTGCAAAATGGCGTTCATACCTGAAAATATACACACGCAAAACATGTACGCTGAGACCACTATATGTGAAGAATTCATGTTAGATGATGTGAACTGAAGCAGAATGTTATTACATTAGAAACACTAGCTCAGCCCCAAAAATTTAAGCATTGGATTTGTTTGTTTGATTGGGGTTTTACGCCGTACTCAAGGTAATTTCACTTATATGACTTATATGAGCCAAAAACCGCCCCCACAATTGCCGAAGTCACCTCATGTGACTCCCTCATATACCTCAGGTCCACTGGGAGACTTGAACCCGTGCCGTACATCGAAGGAGGATCTGCAGTCAGATGTGCTAACCACTGAGCCACGGCGCGGGCCAAAAAATGCCAGGCACTGAGGAAGCTGCAGCAAAAGCGACAAAGAACATACATATGCTAGTTACCTATCTGTTTCTGACAATGGAATGACCCTCTCTGGATTGAGTAACACTGGAGGTCCAGTCTGAAGGTAAGGGGGTAAAATACGAGGGTACCTGCAACAAAACATTACAACATCACTGTTTATAAATGAGAGGAATGACCATTACAACATTGTTTATTGTTTATTTCTGATCAATAACAACAAACAAGTTCAGCCAATTACACGTGCATTTTGGATTTTTTATAGACGCTGTTTTCAGTGTTACACAAAGCACAAGGAATAAAATGTGGACAACATCTCTGAACCCAGGAAATGAAAGTCCGTCTTAAAGTCCCCGGAATAAAAAAGAGAATAATGTCAAATATGGGATTAACCATTTATTCAAACTATTTTAAAATCTGCTTACCCATCCCGCAACACACCAGCGGCAACAGGATATAGTTTTCCTTCTTTGATAGCAGTGAGCATGCTGGGAGACCAGGGTCTGAAAGCTGACATGGGGCGATACCCACATCCTGTCTTAAGAGAGAGTCCCTCTTCATACTTCAACTTTTTGGAATCATTTTTGTCTCGATCACTCGTCTGAAAAATACACGAATTTTCACATTGATGAGATTTAAGCGGCATACCTTTTCAGGTACATGTAGTAATATTCATGGAAATTTAAAAAAAAAAAACAACAGAAAATGTATAGTGAAACCGTTGTGAAACACAACACAGGACCCGGAGAAGTTGTCGATGTACACAAGATGTCAGTCAACACAAGTTTGTTTTTTTCATAGAAATAATAAAAAACAGAGCAAACAAAAGGTCAGTGTAGACAACTCTTAAGATGTCGGTGTATGCAGGTGTCAGTTTAGGCAAGTTTTACTGTAGAAGCATTGTTAAAATCCAGAACATACCGACTATACATATACATATTGTTCGTTCTACCATGAACCTCTGACGCTCAGTCGGTTAGAGCGCTGGCCCTGCTAGCCAGAGACCCGAGTTTGAATCCCGGTGGAGGCAAGCTAAATTTTCTTTTTCTACATTTATACAAAACATATATACAGAACGACTGTATCCTCTAGGTATTGACTTTTTTCAAATTTGTATTGTTAATTTGTTATGTTATAACATTATAACCACTTCAACCCAAATGCACACATAGAAAATTTTTTAATCTTTCGTCATTTTTCTCTAAGATGTCTTTAATTTTATTCTTAACATCATTCACACAATAACATATACATGTATGGTGATGGATTCAGAGGTAATCGTTCTTATAATGTTCAATTGTCTGAAATTTCAATTTCATTTGAAATATTCCTAAACAAAGTAACAAACCCTGCCTGCTCTTTAATGATCTATAATATTTATATAATTTACTCTGTATTTTTACTTGGTTTATTTGCTCCAATGTGAAGATACCTGTAAATTACCTTCAAAACTGCTGATAAGTGCATGTAAAACACAGAGAACTACGTGAGAAGGCACCATATGTCAATCTGACATTCTATTGCATAAAGATAACCTAAGAGATATTAAATGATTATGACAATAAGATTAACTTATTTTTCTAGTTGAGTCTAAAGTCTCAGAAATATCGCCATGTAATTGTTCCTATTGTATCACGTTATGTTCAAATCTGGACACTTACTTAGCCTAAAAAGAGATAACAAAATAACACTTCTCTTTCATGTGAATGTCGCAGTTTTGTTTATTTGTTTGTGTGATGGAGGCTTTAAGCCTATCGTAGATCGTGGCCAATATACTACAGATCACGTGATAAAAAGTCCCTAGTCAGTCAGTCGCAGAAAGTTGCATCTATCTACGCACTCAGATGTTAGTCGTAATTGGTTGCAGTAACTGTAAGTTGCAGGCAGTCGCTGTAGATAGTTTTGAACTTTGAAAAACCTGCCCTACATGTAGTTTAATTCAAAGCTTGCCATTTTGCCAATTCTTCACTGAAGACAACAAGCAATAAACGTTAAAAGCTTCCATCTGTAATCCAAAAAGTTGTTTTATATGCAGTATTTTAGTTAAATTCTTCAATTTACATGTACTTGAAATGGTTAAATGCCTATTTTAGAATTCTGATGTTTCTGAAACTTCGTAACCTAAACTATGAAATATACACTTTTTTCCACAGGAAGCGATTATTAAATTTTTAGATACAGTATTTTAGTTAAATTCTTTCAATTTACGTGTACTTGAAATCGTTATATGGCTATTTTAGAACTATTTTAGTTTCTAAAACTTCGTAACCTGAACTATGAAGTATACGCTTTTTTACACAGTAAGCAATTATACATTTTTTAGATACAGTATTTTAGTTAAATTCTTTCAATGTATGTGTAGGCCTACTTGAAATGCTTAAATGCCTATTTTAGAATTCTGATGTTTCTTAAACTTCTTGACCTGAACTATGAAATAAACACTTTTTTGCCCAAGAAGGAAATATTTAATTTTTCTCCAGTAAAAATGTCACCTTAACTTCCCAACCTAAATTTATACTGTGTTCAAACTTTACACATGCTGAAATGGACAAAAGCAAGGTCAATTCCTCAGCTATTGAAGGCAAGAAAATTGTGGTTCGTCTATACGGTAAAATAGTTCATAACAGAACGAATCCATATATTATAAATTCTTTAAAAACATCAATTTATTTTTTGGTCACCAACACCCTGGCCAAAAAATAAATTGTTTTTCTTGTTTTTATAAAGAATTCTTGTTGGTTGTTTGAATATTTTGACAGGAGTACAAGACATGTCAATCATTCTGGTCATCTTAAGGTACAGTGAGTCACAGCTGAAAGTGTGTACAGACAGAGCCTCAGTCCAGTGTGTGTCTGTGGGTGTGCTTGCCAACCTGGATCAGATCTGAGGTGGGAGTGACCAGTTGAATTGAGGTCAAGCACAACCAGGCTGGTCACTCAATGGACTCTCACCTCTGGCCTGTCAACTTTTACACTCCATAACATGTGGCTGTCCAGTTTGACCAGTTGGTTGATGGACTGCTCAAGGGTACACTGTATTTCACTTTTGAAATGTAAATAAAACTGGATAAAAAAAGTGAGAAATTCCACTCTCAGTGTCCTTTGTTTTCATCAGGCTCTAGATGAATTGTTAATATTTACAGTTCAGCTAAATGTAATCCATGAAGACAGTGTAATTGGCTACAGTATCATTTGTAAACCTTTCTTAGAAATATTTCAATGTGCGTTAACTTTCCATCGTTCAACATTCTTTTTATTCGCATATGTAACAGTATTCTGTGTTTAATTGGTTCTACTTTCCTTATTTACATACATGTATATTCATATAACGTTTCTGAGCTATTTAAACATCTACTTAATCTACCAATGTGGAATTTATTTCATTATCAACCTTTAGAAAAAGATTGCAGTCAAAAAAATCTTCTACAATATTTGCATTTGATGAGCAGAGTACAGAAAATGTGCTGGGTTTTTCAGGAAGTTCGTTTCAAATTTTGTCAACAGTTTTTTGTATATTTTTTTCTCTATCTAATTCTCCAACAACATTACAGACATGAAACTGTGAAAATACTTAAGGAAATTGCTTGGTCTGACACTAGCTTAAAGAAAACATCAACCATGATCCAGTAAATACCCAGTTTCTGCCGAATCTAAATTTTGTTCTAGTTGTAACTGAATTTTAAAATTTTAAAAATCAAAGAGTTGCTGTATTAGTATATTGTTCTAGATATTCTGAACAGTTAAGAATCAATCTTTAATGTTAAAAGTTAAATATCCCAAGGTGTTGCTGTCTAGCAGGATGTGGGTGGAGGGAAACCCAGCTCATGTGAATGATAGTGGTTAATTGTAGCCTAGAGCAGACAGGCTGACCACTGCTTGAGCCTGGAGTAAAGGGCACCTTGCCAACTGACACAGTTTCTGGCCACTCAGAGCTCACACATGGCCAGAGACTGGATAGAGAGTATTGGTCATTCAGCCAGTGTATACAGCTGGCCAGACACCACTGAGGGGCTAGACTACACACTCCAGATCAGATAGCCACTGGTCAAGCTAGCCCAAGGTCATACTACCATAAATACCTCACTAAATATACCTCCAAAGGACAAGAGTGATATCAGTACTGTACAAGAGAGAGATATGGCTGGAAATCATGGATATATCTTTATCTTATGTTACATGGGCACTACATGTACTCTAGATAATACATTCAAATTATGTTTAATAAAACTGGATTTTAAAAACTAGCCTGCATGACTACATGTAGTCTACAAAGGAGAAAGCCATTGGTCCAATTAGTAGTATCATAAATATCTCACCAATTATTTCCATATTTTTTAAATTTCTAACTTATTCAACAATTTTGTCGGTGTATGGATTCAGAAGAAATCTGAAAAGAAACCTCATTTTAAAAAACCCAGAGATCACCACAGCCACCATAAAACTTTCTCCCAAATACCAGGATAAGAAAGGGACTCCAACCTATAACAAGTACAATGAAAGAGAAATATTTCACCAAATATACCTCATTTATCATGAACATGAAATATAAGATCAAGAAACATAGATTTAATTTACATAATTAAATTAATTTGTGACTTCATGTACAGTAGTAACATGGTTTAAGATACACAGTAAAATGTTCAATGGTTTTAATTTTACAGCCAAATTTTTAAAGCCATAGTATAATTTGTTGATGTTTCGTTAGAATAAGAAGTTTTTGAGTTACTTTATTAAGGTAGCAAATACGTTTGTTTATGTATGAAATAACCTGAATCAAACTATTTATCTTGTGTAAAATGAGTAAACAAAAAAACTACAATGTAAAATTGTCATATGTTTTCCAACATAAATTTATCCCATTGAATATGCATATGTTGCTTAAGATCACACTTATGAAAATAAATTATACATTACAAATTTTTAACCCTTTAACATGTTTGGTGCCAAAAACATGATAATTTAACAACATCAAAATGCTCAAGAGATTATGTTAACGATTATTTCTGGCAAAATAAAAAAACTGGCACTGTGTTTTGAGCATTTGTCGGTCACTTGAATGATCAGGTTAAATTGTATACTGCATAAACAGACCAGTCTGAGGATTGTTAGGAATGGGGTCAAGTGTTTTTCCAGCTTTGAGAGGGGGAGGGGGAGGGGGAGGGGGAGGGGGAGGGAGCGGGAGAGAGGATACAAGCCCA
>JAVFBZ010156966.1:0-18358 GCA_032466195.1 Katharina tunicata | reverse complement strand
TGTTGTCCCATTCCAGAAGCATTGAGAAACATAATCATCCATGGCCATTGTACACAAGAAACGATATTTCTTAAAACTTCAACACTTTCTTGTGACATTTCACCTATGCGATTCTTTTTTGACAGAGTTTATAAACATATACTTGCATGTTTTTTCTTATATCGTGTTATCAAGTCAGCTCAATGTAAAGTATCTTGTGTGAATAGTACTATTCGTAGTGTATGCACCACCTACATTATTAACTTGGACTTAACCTACCAGCCCACACCAAGCTACTAGCCAGCCAGCCAGCCAGCTTTAACAAAAGTAGCCATTATACCGAAACGCAGCCTCCATGACAATACTACCACCATAGACAAGAAGAAAAAGAAGACCCTGTCGGACAGCTAACTGATGCCGCCACCACCCACAACAGGAGCATCAGCCCCGCCAACCTCCTCGGAACTACCACCCACGGGCACCACCTCGTGACACCACAGGTGAACTCACTCGCTACATCCATGGAGAGTATGCTGACACGACGGATTAACTCAACACCCTTTCCGAAGGTGTGGCGTTCACAGACATGACCAAGAGAACAAGCCAGAGCACATCATTCGCCTTACTAGCCTCGATTAGAACCTCCTCAAAGAGGCGATGGGTATCTTGAATCTAGCACTCGCAACTCTCAAACCACGGAATATGAAGAGGAGTTGCGACTTATGATGCGTGAAATTCGACAGGATTTTGATCTCTCCGGGGATGTTCGACTGAGCCAGACCTACTACCAGAACCACTTTTTCATTCATCTCAAGCGATGGATAGTGTACGCGGTCGGTGATCGACGCTACCATTCACGTGTCGGTGTGACACTCAGCGAAGAGGGCTGGAAGAAAGATGCTCTCCAACACCGCCCTGATCTACGCTGTAGAAACTTTCCTAACCAACCATCCTGCAATGTCCGAGCCGAACAACACGTCAACCCTGCGAATTGCGAACTACTTCCATCGCCGTGTCCGAGACGCTGGTATTACTTCAGCCCCCAATGTGAATGTGTATGTACACCGTCACGTTATGAAGAAGATCAGTTCCATCTTCGAACGCTCCTACACTTAATTTTTAGACCAACAACAAAGGGAAACACAGGCCTTATTTCTTCAGTAACGCGTAGGTTTCGTGGTTTCATTGTGACGCGACATTCAATAAAAACAATGTTTTGTCATTTAAAAAAAAAGCCGTTTGTTTTCGTGTTTTTTTAGATGTAGGTCGTCTTGGTTTTAAGTTTAGTTGGTTGTAGTGTTCTGTTTGATGGTCCGTAAATCAGACAGCATGCTACTACTTCACCGTCACATGCATGGCATGTTTAAAGTTGAAGTTTGTTGTTGTCTCGTCCGTAGATCCAACAGCAGGTTTCGATTTATCACAACCTACCGTTACAAGGAGTCACGATGGTGTTTGATCGATCGTAGATCACCCGTATGGAGGTGTCGATGCATCGTATATCGCTCAGGCAGCCTGACCATACTGTGTTGGCTCCTTCGAAAAATTAAACGAAAACACTACCAATATGAAGGTATGTAAACAAAAATACATAAATACAAACAAATATAACATCGAGGTAGTTTAATACACTGAATGACAGATAAAAAACTTATACGCGCTGAAAAATAAAATAAACAAAATGTACATACACATAAATGAAATAAATTTGAAAACGTATCGTCGTGTGTTGCCGTTAAAGGGAAATACGCTACGTACGGGGTGGTGTAACTCGACGTCAGTCACCTTGTGAGTACATTTACGCTTCCGAACACACTCCACTGGACTCACCTGCTCGCCATCGTTAAAGGCTTGCGAGCCTACAATAGTGTGTTGTCTTGACCATGTTGGTGGATTGGCGGGTAATTTTAGGTGGTGAATTCGCGTTAAAACAGTTTACAGAAGGCGTGTGCGATCAAGCCAACCACCCTGACGCTATTCGTCTTTATTACGAACAACACGTCCCACCTACCTTAGACAAACCCACCCGATATACGCAACGCCGCGCGCTCACGCCTTGGATTGTGCTCAGTCTGTTAGGGTTGATCACGTCTGTGTTGGACTGTCACACGTTCGTTGCGTTAGGGTGATTGACGTCCCGCGCCACCACCCGTACCACCCCCACTACTCCACGTCACAAAATCCGCAAGACTACTCACAAGACCTCCACCACCACAACTAACCCGACGCTGGATCAAGTGTTACGTCCGTTGTACTATGACGCCCACAGTTCAGCCGCGTATAGTGGTGTGCAACCCGTATGGAAAGCGGTGCGTGAGCAAGGGGCCTGTGTATCACACACCCGACTACAGCAGTGGTAAAAGGGATAGCCGACCATGTTACACAGACCAGCCCGTTGTCACTTTCAGGAAATCGTGTGATCGTCGGAGAGATCGGCAGTCAATGGCAGGCTAATTTGGTGGACATACAAAGCTTGACCATACACAACGGCGGGTACCGTTAACAAGTCTTCGTTACCTTTCGTTTTCTCTTTTGTTTCCGTGTAGGGCTGAGATGAACGAGATTTCACGAGATTCGTTTCAGTTTCGGCTACAAGCAACTTTTTAAAACTTTTATGACAATGCACTGGAAGCTAAAAAGATGGTAATTGCCTGCCCGGTCATTTGACTGCACCCAAAGCAAAGGAAAAGATTATTCTGAATGACCGCTATTCAGAATAAACCTCCACAGTTCCAAGCATGTACCCGAAAGTCAAATAGAAGCGAACGCGACTTGCATGGCCTATTTGAAGCCGTATTTATTGACATTCTACCTGCAGCTTTTACAGTTGTTAAAATCGTTTTTGATAATAAACAGATTCCTTACGTAAGTAATGCGAAACATCTTTCAATTGTTACAATTTTGCACCTGATCCTTTTTAATAACATGGATTACCATTTGCAACGTGGGATAAAGTACATGTCGAAGACTATAATCCATCGCCAATTTCACATAAATACAGGTTTAAAAAGATATATATATTTGTTTTTGTTATAGCCGTACTATTTATTCAGAATAATTAATGCAGTAAAGTTCGATTGACTGACTAAAGGGCATTTCACTTATTTAACGGCGGTGTTACCGAGAGTAAATAGCCCCACTACCACAACTGTTAAACTACCCCTAGACAGTGGGCGATTGGAATTAGTTTGAGCCTTTAAACGATTAATTCGCATACAAAATACACGTAAATTCGTTCTTACGAAATTGTCAACAAGTCTATCAGCATCTAATGTTGAGACTAAAGCTACATTTTTAAAGTATTTGGTAGTGGGTATGGTAAACGAATTTGACTGCGTTGGTGGTACACTTAAATTCATTTATATTAATATATTATAGTATTTTTAAGGAAGGATTGCACGTGTACACGAGGAGCGGTCTAATCAATACGTTCAACAGGATTCAACACTGTCTACATGCTGTTCCCATAGAAACAATAGAAGAAATGTTCCAAAATATACCTCATTTAATATAAACCTAAATTAGAGTAATACATGAGAAATAAGTGCATTTAAGAAAGATGCACAGATTGTGTTTCCTCTTAAATCAACGTACATGGAACTTGATGATAGATTGATTGGGGTTTTACGTCGTATTTATTTAAAGGTTATTTCACTTATATGAGGGCGTGCCAGCCCACTGAGTGAAGGAAGCCACTCTAAGCGACGCCAGTAACACAGATGACGCCACCATACATTTACAGGACAATAACAAATCGGCTTCACCAGGGCACAGTAAGCAACCACCCATTCGAGCGTGGTGCAGGATGACGTTACAAATTGTTAGGCCAATAGTAAACTCTGCAGCTAATTCGCCATTAAATAACGTTGTATGAGAACATAACAACATGAAAAAAACACTTACCCAGGCAATCCAATGTATAACGTCTTTTATGTTTCTTGAATTTATTTATTTATTTATTGGGGGGAGGGGGTAGTGGGGGTTGGCGAAGGAAATCTTAACGTAAGGATACGCTACACAGAGAGAGCACCCCTGGTAGCACTGTGTAAGCAATGACAGTCAACCAGATCGTCAATGGAAGGCAATGGAAAATACGTTGACGCGCGGAACAGATCAATGTCTTATAAACTGTCCAGAGAGTAGAGTTTTATCGTTCTTTGTTGGCTTCCAATCTATATGGAAGACAGTCGTTACAGGCTGATTCTATTAATAAATTAGCCGCTAAAAAAACAAAAATCAACAAACAGGCACTGTTCTCATGAAATAAACTACCTGCACAGAAAAAAGAAACTCGGGCAAAGCACGTCAAGCAAATTGTATATGGTTTCAATATAAAGATAAAAATTAACAAAAACATGACGACTGATATAGAATTTCAACTTCTGAGTAAACAAGATAATTTGATATTGGCGTAGGATGCTTATTTCAGTAAGTATGAATGCAGCTGTTGAGCCAATTTAATCCTTTACACGACTACGTCTGCATTGCTTTATAGTATATTGATCAGCCTATCTTATAACAGATTCGCTATCATTTAAAATCGTCAGATACACTGTAAAACAACGCAACAACTAATACATAGTTAACGATCCGTTGTTCTTTAAGAACTAAGGCCCATTAGTAAACCTATTCTCGGAAAGGTTTTTCTTTAATTTTGAGAGCGTAATGTTTTATTCAAGTTAATCGAATCGCAGGTTGCCAATTTATGTTTCGTTTGACTACAAATCATTAATTTCCTTATATCATGAAAAAGGACTGACAGTATGACTGCGCTCAGGACACACTGCACGTTAATATGCAGAGAGTCTCGTATACACTAAAAGCTATACTTTTACTTTCATTTGTATATCGACCTTCTTTTCTGACAATATCTTTGTTTTCTGCAACCGTTAAATGGATTTCACCAGAAGGAAATGATTCTAATCTAGGCATGTTTTCCAAATAACAAATATGCTTGGTTGGTTTCTAAATCACAGGAAAAAATAAAACAAGTGTTTCGTCTACTATTTTCAGTGAATGAACTATATTACGACATTGTATCATTTTGACCTCTTTGTATATCTTTAATTTGTCCTTGTCATATTTTCATTGCCTTATTTGTCAAGGTTTTCTGTGTAATTCATATTGTTAATTAATTCCTTTCTCTTATTCTACGAGTCTTATTTAATACGTGATCTCAATGTGTACTACTCTGTTTTTTTTCTTTTTCTTTATTTTCATATACGACTCGCTGTATTTTATACTGGTGAATAACAAAAATCAATCAATCTTTACAGTGGAACCACACTGTCATGTAGGTGGTTTCGATTAAGTTGAACCTGTTGTGCGACAACCATTTTAGCCCCAAAACAAAGTGTTGCGTAAACAACTTCGGATTTACGATATAACAGCTTGGCCTTTTATGTAGTCAAAACCTAGACAATTCTGAACTGTAAGATATACCTCAAATTGTCTAGTTTTTAAATGGTTCTATTATCTCGTAGTTGCTGTAATAAACGAGCATGCACACAAACCTGATCTGCTACACGGCACATTAAGATTTATGTCATGCCTAAGGTCATACTGACTATTTTCTAATACTGCACCCCCGCGCAGTATTAGACAAGAGATACGCGAGAGTGAGGCCGAAACACAGTTCGGAATGTCTCCATCGATGAGCAAGTGGTACAAGTTCCGTTTCACTCACTATATGGGAGGTCACGACTTATATCCGGCGCACGGTCGCTTATAGTATGAAGGCTTCCAATTGATCGAGTGCTTCTGATTAGTAACCATGGCAGTTAGCCCATACACGATCAACTTTGTAGAAGAAAAGTAAGATAAATACAACGATCAAGCTTTCCAACGACTTGCGAGATGAGCTGTTAGCTCTGAGACAGTTAGTTACTTGACTGAGTTTTACTTCAAGAGCCTGGATTAGAACACCCCATCCCGCCGAAGATATGGCAAATAACCGGAGATGTTTATATCCTAGTGGGTTTTTTTTTTTATCAGATTTGTAAGAACTTTAATATTACGTAGAATATTGATAGTGTGTATGCATTTTGCAAACTATTTGCTTCTAAATCTAAGTCTATACATATTCATTTTCGTAACTATTTCTTTTTCATAGTTTGGTTTAAAAAAGATACTTTTCCAAATATGTGTCGTGACACTTCCATCACGAAACAGTTTACTGAAATCACACTTAAGATATCTTAAGAACATAGTTGTTAATACCGTCCGGTTCAACTTACTTGTAAATGTTTAACCTCAAAAGATTGTTTTCGAAGTCCATGCCTTGCATGATTTTATGGCCTACCAACATATTACAAACCTTTTGAATAGACAGTCTGTTCGCATTAGGATCACCAAAGTCAGTTCGAGTCACATGCAAGTTATTAATCACGTTCACTATATGTAATAAATACGGGTTTTTATCTACTTTCGTCATTAGTATGGAACCTGATCATTCTAGTGTTTTTAGAAATACTTTTATTAATATCCACCATTGTTTTGATCCAAAATTGTTAATTTAAACTTTCTGTTTAGCGTGATCGTTTCATTTCTGATTTTGACCCAGTCTCTAATTATTTGTTCTTGTGCCTTTCTCGTTGTTTTTATTCATGCTGAAATTACAAGTGACTTATCGCGTAGGTTAATCACGTCGGCGTTTTGGCTCAATCTTGTTAGAAACAATTACCGTGCAGGCATCCAATTTCAGTTTATTTGTTTGCTACATGTATTTCTAAAAATATTTTTGTATCCCACGTTTTACCGTCAAACTATTTTGCGCCAACTGTTCAGCTTAACCTTCCTTTTGCTCTAATATTTCCTTACAAGGGGAACAGTTACCCCTCTCTTGTATTTGACACAAAGTGCGAATTCCCTTGTCTTTACAGCTGTTCACAGAAATGCCGGGATAATTGCTTGAGTGACATTAAGAGGATGGAAATCATCAGCCAGTACTGTTTTTTTTACCCCGTGGTAAACACAATGCACACAGCACAAAATGTCTAGGCTTTGAGGCATATATTAATAATACACGCTTCAAAGCCTGCAGCCACATGATTCGTATTTGCTGCAGTCCACGGGGTATGTCTCGCAGTGCGGACTTGTTTATCAAATGATCACACTAGGGTGATGATAGTTAACATGGAAAACAATACAAATACGAAATCTGCCCTCCTCTAAAAACAACAATAAATATAACATAAAAACAAACACAGGCCGGCATCAATATCATTGGTCAACGATAAAAATTGATCTTAAGCCTACTTTGTTTGACAATAGACGTGACAGTATGACTGCTCGGAACATGCTGTACTGAGCTTATGTAGTTATGCTTCACAATGTGTGAACGAGTTTTTGACTTCGGGAGTTTGGACTCTGAAATGTTTTAGAGGCTGCGTTAATCGAACCCCAGGAGTTGGTGCTAAGAGTACAAGTATAAAACAATCTGTTCAGTCTAAGCGAGTGTCATCCCAAACAAATTAAAAGACTATTTATGGTCAAATTCTACAGGACACAAAAAATATTTTCAGCTACAGAAATTGTAATCTGTTCGAGGTTACATGACAAATACTGTTATCACGGCGATCAGTACACCCATTCCTCGGATCAAATATATGTAATCTCTTAGGTCACTATATCTACTTTAGTCTTAATTTACAATGATGTAAAGATTATAACATAAATACACTTATTAAAAGTGATTCATCAACCCAGATGGCACATTGCAAGATTATAATAACTCGTTCCGAAATTCCCAGCTCGTCATCATTACGGCTCAGAAAAATTTATTCTCACTGCCTATGGTCAAGACAGAGTGCGATGTTGGTGTCTCCAAGTATGCGGTTCCTTTGTATTCGAAGAGAATACTTGCAACAAAACTTAAATAATTGACCTGGGAAAGATTCAGCATACATACTCGGTAAGTTGTTATCCCTGGGGATTGCATGGAACATCTATTGCGTATCCATGTGACTGGTAGTATGGAAGTTAAAATGTAGACTGTAGAAATAAAAACGATTGCGCAAGTGCGAAGCTAATGTATTAAAGCCCTTGGGGATTGACGATAATACTGAATACGCCCAAGAACAATGTTCATGTATACAGTATTCGCAGATTATGTACATTTTTTCAAGAGCTTGGGCTTTTCCCGTGCTTAGCAAATTCACCCAAAACAACATATAATTATTAAGGTTAAAATACGTTATGCTTATCACGGTCACGCCACAAATTTCAAAGGAAGGCTCAATGAAGGCGCTGACACTTTTATTGACCTGCATTAAATTATCATTGGAAAACGATATTCTGACATGCAATGTTGTGTGATCCAGTACACATGTTTAACCTGGTTCATGACTTGGAGATAAAGGTGGCATGTTGTTGTTGTTATAATGCAAAACGTTGGCTATACTATATTGTTTAAGCTCTGTCCGATCGTTGACAATAACTCCACCACACTAATGTTTCAAAACCAAGAAGAATAAAACCGGTATAAAGAGGAAATGTGGAGAAAAGTGGATATGCCTAAGTACAGAGAACTTATTTGTTGTATGAAGTTTACCAAACACCTAATAAGCTCATTAATCGATACTTACGCCTACTCTGTATGATATATATGTCCAAAGAGCCAAATTCAATCAAGATAGATGACTGCTATTCACCAAAGACAGAACGTAAGCAAGGACTTACTTATATGGCAACCTCGAGCAGGAAAAAATTAGCTTGCAAACTGATAGCTTGTTTGTACACTTCAAACACCTATCAAAACGTGTTGACTTCAGTATTGTCATCGAACCTGTGTCCGCAGCTCAGACGTATGTGTTTAACAAACTTTTGAACCTGAACGATTGAACCTGAAAATTAATTAATTAAAAATGACTTGTTAAATTAATCAATACAAAATTATATTCTTGGTTACCAAAGCGAACTAAGCTGCTCGACCGTTAAGATAAATATGGAAAAAGTTCTTTATCAGATTGCAATAAGCTATTTCCGAGACAGACCGTAACAATAATAGTTTCATGTTGTCGACAGGTATATATCATGTTGCTATTGATTTGCCGTCGAAAGCTGGAAAACGCCATCGGTCTCCGTCAATGAATCAATACGCAGTTACTGTAATACATCAGTAATATAAAACATCAACTGTCACGTTAAGCATCAGCAAATGTTCCCAAGATGTCTTAACCCGTAATTTTCCGGTAAGATTTACATGGTCGTCTCCAAAGTCTTCAAAACTACGCTCCCAACGGCTTTCCTCGAATTGCGCTGCCACAAGTTAAAGAGTTAAATGTTCTTCGAAGAATCTCAGACGTTTGCAGTCCAACAGTTTGTAAAAAACACGCAACGCTGAATCTGCGTATGTATGTTAATCACAAATAATTGTATTTAAAACATTTTAATTATTCGAACAGCTCAAGAAACGATTCGACACTTTTTTTTATTTAGAAATCGATTTCGTCACATAGATCAATAAAAGTCTTGCACGATCTAAATTTAGGAAATGATGTCATTTATTTAATGTAAAGTTCAATAAGACAATGGAAAATTATTCCTTTAGGGGCGTTAAGTTGTGCGATGTTTTTGATGTGTATTTCAATCCCGAATTAAGGTTAAGAAGGTTTGAGTTCCACTTGACTTTGTTAATTTCGTTTACCATGGTTGTGACTACGCATAGACTTTCATATTTAGTGAGGTACAACACACAACCAGACGCAGCCTGCTCCCAAAGCTACATTTGTGTTTTTACAACAATGTCGTTAAACAAACAAATTTCCAACAGCAACCATTACAATTGATCGTCTAATTGTTGCCTGCTTGAAGTCCAGTTTAATTAAAATTCATAAGGATTTATAAAGCGGGGTAAAGTCCATGTCAAATGATGTATGCACGCCGAACCGTATACATTTTCATTGGGCTATGTTTGTCAGGTTAAGTCGATATATCAACTTAACATAGCAATATAGCTTCAATGTGTACTTCGACTGATAACATTTCCAGATTACTGGTTTTACAAGCAAAACATTCAGCTTCAATTTTAACTCCGGTTAAAAGTTTTTGTTAGTGGATCTTTAATCATTTTTTACTAAGTATTGTGCTAAATGATGCCATTCACAAATTTTGTCTCAATTGATTGAAAGCCTTCCTTCTTCAATTTATATCAATTTATTGTGGCCAATTCTTACATGCAGCTTAAAATGTAACCCCTAACTTTGTGTAAAAGAACCATCTTATATGTGCCCAAAGACAAATATCCATTTCTTTTACGTCCGCTGAAAACGACGACATTGTGTTTTGACTGACGAACATAATCAAATGTAAAAATCCGTAACAGAGAATCTTCAAAGAATCTCCGGCCTCTGAAGTCCAACACTGTAAATAATGTAATTTGAATAAAACAAGCAACCTTTATTCGGCTTACAAATATAATTCACAAATCGTAAACTGTAAATGTTTGAATTAAAAAGAATTCATGATTTGAAATGATCAAGAAAAATTGCGACACACTCTTCATTTATAAATCGATTTAATCAATCGGTTAAGAAAGGTCATACACACATCTTAATTTATATATTCCATTTGATTTCGTAACCTTTCACTTACGGTAGTGTGCATTAGTAACCAGGTATAGACTTGGTGAGCTATTACACAAAACCAGGCATAGAATTGGAGAGCTATTACACAAAACCAGAAATAGACTTGGTGACCTATTACACAAAACCAGACAGAGACTTGGTGAGCTATTACACAAAACCAGGCATAGAGTTGGTGAGCTATTACACAAAACCAGACATAGACTTGGTAAGCTATTACACAAAACCAGACATAGACTTGGTAAGCTATTACACAAAACCAGACAGACTTGGTAAGCTATTACACAAAACCAGACATAGACTTGGTGAGCTATTACACAAAACCAGACATAGACTTGGAGAGCTATTACACAAAACCAGACATAGACTTGGTAAGCTATTACACATAACCAGACATACACTTGGTAAGCTATTACACAAAACCAGACATAGACTCGAACATAATCAAATGTAAAAATCCGAAACAGAGAATCTTCAAAGAATCTCCGGCTTCTGAAGTCCAACACTGTAAATAATGTAATTTGAATAAAACAAGCAACCTTTATTCGGTTTACAAAGATTAATCACAAATCGTAAACTGTAAATGTTTGAATTAAAATAGAATTCATGATTTGAAATGATCAAGACAAATTGCGACTCATTTATAAATTGATTTCATCAATCGGTTAAGAAAGGTCATACACACACCTTAATTTATATATTCCATTTGATTTCGTAACCTTTCACTTACGGGAGTGTGCATTAGTGACCAGGTATAGGCTTGGTGAGCTATTACACAAAACCAGGCATAGAATTGGAGAGCTATTACACAAAACCAGAAATAAACTTGGTGACCTATTACACAAAACCAGGCAGAGACTTGGTGAGCTATTACACAAAACCAGGCATAAAATTGGAGAGCTATTACACATAATCAGACATATACTTGGCGATCTATTACACAAAACCAGGCAGAGACTTGGAGAGCTATTACACAAAACCAGACATATACTTAATGACCTATTACACAAAACCAGACATAGACTTGGAGAGCTATTACACAAAACCAGACATATACTTGGCAATCTATTACACAAAACCAGGCAGAGACTTGGTGACCTATTACACAAAACCAGGCAGACTTGGTGAGCTATTAAACAAAACCAAACATAGACTTGGTAAGCAATTACACAAAACCAGACATAAACTTGGTGACCTATTACACAAAACTAGGCATAGACTTGGTGAGCTATTAAACAAAACCAAACATAGACTTGGTAAGCAATTACACAAAACCAGACATAGACTTGGTAAGCTATTACACTCAACCAGACATAGACTTGATCAGCTATTAAACATAACCAGACATAGACTTGGTGAGCTATTACACAAAACCGAGCATAGACTTGGTCAGCTATTAAACTTAACCAGACACTGCCTTCAGAGCTTTTTAGAACAATGTCGTTTTGCTTTCCAGCGGCACCCATTACAATCGATCTTGTTACCGGATTGAAGTCCATTTCAAAGAACATTGATAACCGTTTTCAAAGGGGGATAAAGTACATGCCAAGTAATGTATTCCAGGCCAATCCTTTTATAGGCAATGTTTGTTCGGTTATCAAGAGTTTAGCAGATTCAATGGGTAATTCAAATGATAACATGTTCAAAGTACTTGTACAGGTTTTGCAAGCAAATATTCAGCCTCACTTTTAACTTGTGTTAAATGTTTTTGTTATTTCATCTAACCAATTTATTCGCCAATAATGTGTTAAATGATGCGATTCTGTCGGATAAATTATCACCTAATGACAGGCATTACGCTCAGTAAACCCTTACCATTCTGTCATTAGATTGAAAGCCTCCCCTCCCCTTTAAACAACGGTTACATCCCATTTCGTTCAATTCAGATTTGTTGGTTCTGTTGGCAACAGTTATAACACTGACACGCGTCGTGTAAATTTATATGCTAAATTAATATTGTTTTAACTTGACTATTCTTAAATAAATATTACCTGATCAGCCATCAATCAACTCCACAGCATTTTATGGGTATTTAACTGAAATAATATTACTTCTTTTAAATAGATATACACCAAGATGTGATTGATGTAATGTATTTGACAAAACATTTGGATAAATCATGCCGTCATCAACACTTATTACAACAGATTGATAGATAATTAAAAATCAAAGTTGACCATGACGTAATTATAGGATATATGACATTTCGTTGGAAATACAAAGTACGTTGTCACTAGGCTCCAATCACCTTATCCTTGTGTTTTCCAGACATGTAGACGCCCCTAAGGCTGTGATAAACCCGATCTCGCGGAATGAAGTGTCTAGCTTTTGTAATGAATTCCACCCGAACTTACATCAATTCTGACTACGTCTGTGAACAATGCCCTATGTTCAACTGGTTTTCATTTGTGTGGGTTTCAATAATTTGGATTTTCTCAATGCCAGCTACATAGAAAAGCTGATAAGCTTCGCAGCCCTTAACGTGAAAATCTGCCATAACGCCCCTCTTAAACACCAGAAAGTTATAAAGAAGCACAATGCATATGCTTACACGCGAATAAATCCGTATAGAATGTGATATCCAATGTAGTATTATTATAGATCAATACCAAACCTTCTATTCTATAACGTTAAGATTAATGATGGTCATATGTTAGGTTTTGGTTATTACATTGTGGCTCTTTGGTTTTAGGATATTATTCGACTTCAGCTATTAACGTGCCATTACGTATATGATTGTAACAGATAATTTGGCCAGGAAGTTGGGAGGGAAGTTATATTATTACGGATATAACTTATGGTTAGCACATCCTATATTCACCTATGTGTAGTCGAAATTCCATCTCGTATGAAACAAAGCCCAATAATCGATATATACACTTACTCTTTATCCTATACGTTTAATGAGCCAATCTCTGCACGTTACACAACCACTCGCCAGAGAAAGGCCAAAAGCATAGTTAAAAGAGACTGAGCCTTGAAATGAATAGGTTGTAATCGGAAGCACGGCCACTGTTTTTATGAAGTAAAGAAGGCTTTAAAAACTGCACGGATTAACAAATCACGTCAAACGGTGTTTGGCTGGTTTTAATATTGAGTTACCTCTGAACTTACTATTGCGTTCCAGCCTAATTAGAGCTGAAATTTGTTTTAAATCGTCACCCGTATAGATAATTTGCCTGGTCCTAAAAAAGCGCCATTTTGTGTAGTGATATATTCGGATTATTGCCGTTATAATTTGCGATATATAAGTCGCAAACCTAAATTTAGGGTTTTTCGACAAATTATGATTGCATCAATTTTAACAAAATTGTTCAAATATTAAAACAGTTATTTTCAAGTAAAAATATCCAATTGATTCGCGATTTGTACGAGCCAGATACAATCCTGCCCTTATGAAAATTCAACGTGAAGAGGGTCAGTTATTTTTCCGCATATGTGTCAAAAAAGCCTTTGCTCCCACTGCAGTGAATGGCCTTAAAAACAATCTGTCAGCATTTTTAATCTTGTAAGGGGCGGGGCTTATAATCAATTAAATAAATGGGAAAATATTCGGGAAATAAACAACAGTAACCGTTGATTCGGAGTAACGTCGGTACATCAAACCGTGGCCCACATCCTCCTCGTGTAAGAAGTTCACAAAACTGAAGGCCGTACTAAGACGACTCCTATCTATCCCAAAGTTGCCAGTCTGCGTTGAAAAGCTAAATGTTAATGTTGGTAAACGAACAAAGGCAACAATAAAGCAAAAATAGTTGTTCCAGCATAGGACTTCGCGTTGTTTAATATCATGCTAACTTATTAATGTATATTCTAAAGAGAGTTATGTACATGTATAACTAAGCCATTTGTAAATCTCGCTCCTTGCAAGTTAATTAACATTTACACGTTATAAATTTGTCTAGAAATGTTTGAATTGAAATAATTCAATACTGATAACTTGTTTAATAATAAATACACAATATTTGAATAACTCATTCTAAACTACTGGTTTACATCCTATACTGTTGGTGAAGTCTATAATACCATACCATATAATAGCATAATTTTCATACTGACAGTTTATTACAAGGGAAAAACGTATCGTTCTCAAAGTTTATGGTTTACAAGCAGCCCCTAAAGAAGAAGAAAAGGCCCATAACTTGCTGCTATGCACAGAATATGGCTGCAACCGGAAAAAACTTGCCTCTTGAACATAATCACTTTATTTCGGTCATAAGAAGAGATCGATCGTGGGCATATTGAAAACAACATGGAATTTCACAAGAATTAATTTTGTTGGCATCGTTTACATCTTAAAACTAAGGTCGACACCAAAGTAGCCCACGAAATGCTCTTCAGACCAGACTTTTCTGTTGCTGCCCGAGGATAAGATGTGACATCGGGAAACCTTTAGCAAACAGATCGTGAATGAAGAGCACCGAGAGGTTCAATCTCCAAATTGCCTTGGGTCGATCATATCATTTCTTGGCAGACGTCATCAGTGGTAGTCCCTAAGCTCCTTAAACAACAAATAGCGTGTAATTGAGTTAAGCAACTTTTAAAGGAATTTTAGTGGGAACCATTTTCACACATAAATAACGTACTTCGTCAACTACACGCCCTTTAGTGTTTTGCTGAGGACAGGCCAATGTGTATCAACTGACAATGAGCTGTAAATAAGTTATATCTACATCCACCAATGGGGTGCTGGAAACAACACGACAATTTTGTTTGTTTTCACGTTGATGTGAAAATGAACTTCGTTTGTGAATATTTAGTCGGTATGGAAAAAGAGAGAATTAAACTGTTCTAATGTATAGTTCCTATCGTATGATCTAAGCGATTCAAATTAGGAGAAATACTCGTGTCATAATTCTTTATAAAGCTTTTCCACAAATATATCTTCTACATTGTTGAAATATGTAAAAGCAAGTTTCAATCCAGGATATGTGCTTGGTGGTAAAACTTGTTGGAATCTGAGTACAGTACGGCGACCTTATTTATTCTCGAATTATCTTGAAATGTCTAGGATTTACTAGCCGCGGTAAAGCTCTCTGGTTAACTGTACAGACCGATCAATAAAAATTGCGTGTGACGGATTTGTAGAAGACACTGAAGTTTTGCGACGGTAATCTCGTTTACCGTCTTTCCGGAACTTCAACAGATCGTTAACATAGTCAATGATACGCGAAAAGTGGTAAGCCATCTGTGACGTGGTATAATTGTAATGTACTTCCAATATATAATAAATGCTATAGCAGAAGAACCAATTGATAAACCTGGGTTTAAATTACAGTGTAACTTAGATAAACTTTGCCGTCCAAGTTAGCATATGTGATTTAAATATCATATCGATTAATATAAAATCTGCGTTATTAAATCTGAAAAAGAATCAAATAATGGGAGTAGCTTGATATATTGATGTTTCTTTAATGCTGCCCCCAACATTCATTGTAAATTATACTTCATGACAATAAGCGTATTGATGTGATGTCTGCGATTCAGTTTGTTACAAACTGTTGGTATGCGATAAGAATGAAGACATTTTTATAACAATGCCGAACAATGGTAATCGTCTGTTTTTAAAAAAAATAAAACTGTAATGGCAAAAAGACGACGCCAATAAAGCTAGAGTGACTGGCAACAATTTGTTTGCGACGATAAGATCAATAGCTGACACAGTTAAATAGACTAAACAGCTAAATATTCAAAAAGTAAATGTTGCTCTTTCATAACTTTTCGTAGGAGGCCATTACATATTTAATTCAGACAAGTTGTACATAACAAAGGATGCTTTGAATCGTCCTGATTGAAACCAGAGTAAAGTTGAGAAAGATTTGAGGAGAAGTCATATTCCCGTCTTCTTGTGTGCTGGGTCATTGATCAATTGACGTGCCCTTTATTCTGATATCAAATCGCGTGACATTAAAACGAGTATTCTTGTAAATAACTTCAATAAGCATTTTTCGACCTAAACAGATTTATTCATTATTCACATTACTCTGTTCATATCACTATTTTCTAAATAACAACAAAACGTTTTATCTAGGAAGCACAACTTTAACAGTAAGTGTTTTGCAAATATGTAAATAAAATATGTGTTATGTTGCATACAGTGTATGTCCTGCACATCATAAAACAAATTTTCTGATGTTTTGACTTCACTTGTTGTCATAAATATATTATACCTTCTTTTCTTCGATAACTCGTACTATCTCACAGACCATAGGATGGTGTTTGATGCTCAGCACAATGTGGTAAATAGGTTATACAATTTGGGTCCTATAACATTCGTGTCGTGAGACTAGGTAATATCGTGTTTGTTTTGTTTCACAAAGGTAATAAGGTCAACACATGTAAATATAATCCCGTTAAACAAAATGATTGCAGATAGCTGCCTTATTACATATTCAGTCAACGCCTTTTTCTATTGTAAAAATCTGAATTATTCAAAATTTATCTTAAAAATGTTTCCCAACGAAAAAGGTTTAATCAGTCTGTAGCACGGAACATAACAGTTTATCAAACATTTCTACACATTTCTGACATGTTGAAGGTCTAGTAGGTTATCCGTGTCAAAGAAATTGTCACTATAGGGATATAACTTTCAACAACAGGAACCTAGGTCTTGAATAGGGAAAGTTCACAGTTTATTCGACAACGGTCAATATTCTCGTGTGCTTATATGACCTCATGTAAAATGGTAGCGCATGCCAAAATAAACAGTTTGCGCTTCAATGTCCTATGATCACACTTGTTAATAATTAACCTAATCTTATGTACGGTTCAGCGATCAGTTGAGTTATGGGCTAACAACGGTTGTCATCTCGTTAACTGGATGAATTTAAACTCGACCATAGAACACTGCTACAATTATCACTTCTAACTATATCAATTTTCTTAACATTCACAGCTGAGAATCCTTAGACAGTTGGACCCCTGTCTACTGTTATTAACTATTGCAAAATGGTACAACGGGAAATTCAATAAAACTACCTAAAGTGCAGGGATGAGCATCGACAATACAAGAACATATGTACGATTAATTCCCTCCGCTAATAAGTGAATATATGACTCAAACAAGCAACTAACGTTAGCAATCTGCTGAGGAAACGAGACGATCCTACCACGAAAATAAATATTTATATTTCCATCTGTATTTTAAGTATTTAATATAACATCAGAAACGCAGAGAAGAAATAAATGTTGATATTGTAGCTAGTTATTATACAATCGATAAAGCTGATGAAACCTAGGTTTTAATAGCAGAGGTAAAGCTTGTCCGATCAGCTGTAGAGACCGATCAATAACACTTGTAAGTAAAGGATTTTCGAAATACTGAAAATGTTGGAAAAAGACTGGAGGTAATCGTTTGTTTCTGTATTTCAGGAACTCAATCAGATCGGTGACAAAGTCAAGAGCTCTATCAGTGGCGATTTGATCTGATCAGAATGTACACCAGACTGAAATACGTGTTAGAGCTGACCTCGTACATGTAAAGCGGATAAGGCGGACAGTTGATTTGAATGTTATCTAGTTTTGCATAAAATGTTAGATGATGTTACTATCATCGTGTTACAAACAGATTTGTTTTGCTTTGCATATTCATACTTGGTTAAAATGGATCTGCGATTTAGGGAAACAAATTTCACATCATAGCAATATTTAGTTTTCTATAAAAATATGTAATTAGTAGTGTAGTTTTAAACATTTTTGACAAATCTACATAGCATGTTCGTAAACAAGATGACGGCAGCTATATAGATAATATTGGCACTACGCACACAATGAATATTCATCTTAAATATTGTCTG
>JAVFBZ010156955.1:0-18360 GCA_032466195.1 Katharina tunicata | reverse complement strand
TGGTTTTCTTAAAAAGCGAGTTTATAAATGCACATAGCACAAAATGTCAAGGCTTTGAGGCATATTTTAATAATACACGCTTCAAAGCCTGCAGCCAGATGATTCGTAGGCGTATTTGTTGCAAGCCACGGGGTATGTCTCGCAGTGCGGATTTGTTTGTTAACACTCCCGACCAAATAACCAATGTAATGATGAAATCAAATCCAACTTATGTGTACATTGAATCTGTTGCTATTATCATGTTGCGAATAAATGTTATCTGCACTATTGTCGATACTTGTCAGCACTAACATTTATGTACGATGCAACTTATTTGCGTGGGAAGCATGATTAGCTTTTCTTACATGTCACAAGGGAAAAACGCTTAAAAACATAATCTGCCAGTTTGCTCTACCAAGTTAACTGCGCGTTGACCTGACTTACTTACACATTATGCGTCATGCAAATAAGTTGAACGTAATGTACTGGGTTGGTTATAAGATTTAAACGGTATACTGTACCACGAATAAAGTACGATATAATACATAAATGAAAACATGTGAAAATGCTATACAGGTTGTACAATAAACTGTCACTATTTAAAAGGTAAGGAAATATAATTTTGCACCAGCTATACAAGCAATACCAACGATGGAGGTGAAGACGAACTAGTTTAAAACAGTATATTCACCATGTCAATTGCTAAAGAGTGTTAAACCATCATAAATATAAATATGTATTAGGGAAATGACAACAAGTTTAAATCTCATATAAATTAGATAGTTAATTTAAAACTATATTTTTCGCTGCAAACATATCAAATATAAAACAGGAGGCCATGTAGCAAGGCATCTATGTGAAAAGGAGCTAGTTTTGGGTTAGTACTTTATCTTGAAATAACGTCCTTGTACAGGACAGTAGCAAAATTGAAATATAACAAACCTATGAGTAATGCATGGTAAGTAATACCATACAAGACGTTAAACACACGGGTGTCATAATAATACTTTTTTTGTTATTGTTGACTTAAATTTCCTGTTGTTTCGTTGAGCTTTTGCAGTTGTCTTTTACAGCTGACCTATATACAAGAGTCGGTAGCCTGTTAATATTAGACGCGAATTCGTCATTATATTTATTGATATTGGTAGAAAAAAAACAAAACTAAGTTATAATTATGTAGCGGAAGTTAGAGAACCTAGTAAATGATAGCCTTAGTTGTTACACAAAAACAAATATTTGATAATTCCCATCCGGGGATCAAGTTAAACCGTCCTGAAACAAACAAGATTGGTTGATTCATTGATTGGGGCAGTACTTTTTTTTTTACTTTGGAACCAGTCAGTCAAATACAAAACACGAGGAGTTAAACAACAAAAAACATAGATGGATATACAGGGATTGTAGAAATCGAAAGTCCATAACAGAACATCAGTGCATGGATTGTAGGTATTTCTGAGCGCACGTTGTATCTCTACTCAGAAAACACCACAGGCTGCTTGCGTTCATAACTTCTTAATCGTCCCAGTTCAGAGATGAACTAAAAACATTCCAAGATTAATATAACGTTGGCAAGTGGATGTGAATTGATACAAACTAAGTCACACTTCACAAAAATGCAATAAACGATGAAACTTATCAGATTTAAATTCACTTGGGTAACACTTTCAAAAACATTCAGTCCAGATTAGAAAATGTCGGCGCATTTGACGCACCAGTACAGGGTTAGTTTTTTTTATTGGTATTTAATGTAACACTCAAGGATGTTTTAGTCACTTTTGCCTGAGTGTGTTTACAGGAAAGCCATCAGGAGAATTTCTAAGCCAATCCATGACGTGTCTAATTAAACCTAGACTTCAACAACCCATTTTCGGAATGCTAAATATACACAAGCACAAGGCAATATTCCAAAGACAATGCCTTTTAGTGTTATCAGTCGTCGACAGTCATTTAATTTGGTACTGCAGCGATTTATTAAACCAAATGCCGAATATTAGAAAATGAGGTTATTTATCTATGTAAATCATTCTTGTGAGATGTTAATGAATATGAGCTTATGCCACAAGCCGCTATATTTTATTAACAAATATAAAGCAAAATAAATCAAAACGAAGTAAAAAAAACCTCGCGATTTAGTAAACTCCTTGAGTTGCAAATTTCTCGATCTGAAGAGACATCTGGCGAGTAGCCGTAAAGAGCTCCCGTACAAAAGGAGACGTTAACTATGTACGAAACTTTTGTTATCTGGGACTCCCAGGGAACTAACGGATCACAGCAGAGCTATACGGTTGAGATAGCTTTCAGGGAAACATGTGTATAGTCTCAATATGTTTTTGGGACCGTGGGAAACTTCGAGGAGTTGGGTAATTTTACACTCTTGGCCGTAATAATAGGGCCTGCTATGTATACATCTTTCTCGCAAGCCAACTAAATCAAGACTGAACAGATAAGCAGCCAGGGAACAAATGGCGTACTGCCAATACCTACTGGTTAAGAAAAGAGGGAGGATAGCCTAGAATGAGAAACGCACTTATAGTACGAAACAAGAGGATTCGGTCATTAGTTTGATAGGGGTTATGTACCGCACGTAGGGTTATTTCACTTATAAGACGGCACTCCAGTCCGATGGGTCGAGGGAACCACCCTTCACGACGATGGCAACACATAAGTTAATATATTTACAGGACGAATAACAGGACTCCAACACTAATTCATTTTCTGAAGCACAAGGGCACAGTATGCTCTCCCGCCAGACGACCTGCAAGACAAGAGGAAACAGTTCTCTTGGCTAGCAAGAATTTCTCACATATCACATTGACAATTCGTGAAACCATAAGACTGACGTTTTTCTCAAATGTGACCTGTGGTTTGCACTGGGGCCACTAAAATAAGTAATAAAATAACTGCTTTACATAAACGACTGGACGGAATATGACAAAACGTGTTCGACATCGTTTTTGACACTATCGGTATTGTTAATAACTCCGGCTATTAGTCAACGCCAAATATTCCTTTAAATAAAATATTTTTACAGACACATAATAAAGAACTGAAACTTCCTTTCAAGATTTGCCCAAATGGTTCCAAGCATCACGCTATTAGTTAAATAACTGTTTACAGGTGAACGTGAATAATAGCTATTAGAAAGTACAAACTGCAGAGTCATTCCCCAATTGTAGGGTGTCCATTGAACTGTGGTGACCTTTTCTATTTCTCACGGTAATAAGTTACAAGCACCTGTCGCCTTCAGAAACCACAAACTAATTGTACACCTACATTTTAGGCAACGTATTTTAGTGTATAATATCAGTATTGTTACCCATTTGGGATAACGCTCTTTAATGTTAAAGAAAATATTCAGGTCTTGAAAAGTTCGCAGGCTGAAATCTGATAAGGAATAGAGCCAGTTTGCAACTCGCGAACATTCATCTGCAGAACTGTTTAAAATAAACTTCTTAATGTGGCCATGTATTGAAAATCTATTAAAAAAATATTCGTTTGGTGATAAGCGTAATTTGACGTAAATGGGACGACTTCCGGTGGCCATCAAGATCGCTGGTTGCTCCGGTTTCCCACTATACACTGGCAACACCAAGCCGGCATCATTAATCACCAATCGAATAAATAAATATATATTAATGTTACATGCTTGCTCGATCGTCAAGTTTTCACATCCGATAATTTCAAGAAAGATTTTCATGTCTTGTTAAGTCTGTCCACTTTTACAACATCTTTTACAAAAGTATGTACCTCCAATTATGTATATCCTGAAAAAGACATACTTATCAATATATGTAAGTGCTGAAAAAGCACGTGATATAAGCCATTCGCTTACAGTGTATAGTTATCAATAAAGTTTTTATAAACAATTCTGTCCTTTTAATTGCAATAACAACGTCAACCAATACGAATCACCAACAGTTGGTAGATTAACACATTGATAATGAACACCCATATTGGAGAAACAGCCGCATACATGATGAGTAAATGCTACAGAAATCTTGAGTCGTCGTATTATTCGAAAGAGCTTTCCCAATCTGGACACCGAAATCGCCTTTACGATTATAGTATCAGTATATTATTGTCGATATCATTGAATGAATAGTTAAATTGCAATTCAAGAGACGCGCATTATTCTACAAACATAATTGCCATAAGTTCTTTTTCTAGAAAAAGATAATTTTTTGGGGGTTGGACACAAATGTCCCCTAGGTGCTGGCAACACATGGAGTGAGTTCGTGTCAGAAGTTACTTTAATGTAAACAACCAACATCTAACCGTGATAGTTTCTTAGATAACCTGCTCTGTACAACTTCGAAAAGGCTAAACAGTTACAAAACATCATTACCATCATGCACTTTACTTAGCTAACACTTTTATGGCAGAGCTTGACAGTTTTACGACACTGCTTTAAGACGTACCCAATTACGATAAAAATAATGTCAAACGTGACAGAAACTTTTAAAGAGACACTTACGGATAGGTGACAAGATCTTGAGTGAAAGATAGCTATAATAAGATGTATAATTAAGTTTTAAAACAGGTTTGAAAATGGGCTGTTCGGTTTCTTAGAATAAATCCGGTTTCTTAGAATAAATCGTGATTTACATTACAAAACCAAGGCATGACATCTGTTAAATATTTTTACTGTTTTAGTCTGCATATCAGTATTTAAAGAACCCATAAGGTTAAAGTATTCATTTTATGAAACATAGTGACTTCTACAATAAATTAAAAATAAACTTAATAAATATTATGCATTAACACCCAAAATTCTAAAAGGACAAAGAAAATGCAAAAAATATCTTCGGAAACTAATGGTATTATCCTGTATTTGTGTTAACCTGTATTAACTCACAGTCGTAAGGTGAAATACTCTTAAGGTCTAACAGTACTCTATAAGCTACTTATCCCAGTCAAACAAGATACTTGTTATACCTCAGGGTAGGGCAATATAGGTCAAACTGTACATTCACTTAATAAATAACGATCTATTGTTATTCATTATTTACATCAGCTTATAACATAAAGCACAGCATTTTGTAGCTTTGTAGGCCTATATCGGCCCGTTAAAGCGGCGAGATGACCGTAAAGACTCGCGGCTAAAAACCTCCAACGCAAGATAAACTTAAAGTCCTGCTCGACTCCCAGAATCAGGTACTCGTATACTTTAAGTGACATATGATCTACTTTGTACGTTTCTATTTACGGTTGGCTACCATACTTTAACGATACTGGTAGCAAACACGTGGTCCCCTTTCGTCAAATATCTATCTCGAAATTGTAATGATATGCAGTCCTTTTTTCTACCTGCCTCTGTCAATCGATACACTTTGTATACTCGGGGTTAGGTTTAGTCCGAGTAGCTCAGACTTTTGAGTTTTCATTATTTTTAATATGCCTGACAGCGATTAACCTGAGATCTGAGATCTTACACAAACGGCTTTTTGTCAACTCTGGAATAAACATAAACATGCATAATTATCTGACATTCTGTTATTTTATTTTACCACATTTTCCCGTCACAAGGTATTTTGAGTTAGTGGTCTCAGATATGTCAATGTTCTGATACTGAACCTGACTTCAAATATTCTAAAAATATAGTACCAGATTGCAGCAAGACAAAGTAAATTTAAATCAACATAAATTCTAATAAAACAGCTAATAAGAAACACAGGTTGGTTGGATCATGCCATATGACACGGTTTCATTTTATGATTTAAATAAGAAAGAAATAAAAAAAAAGCAACATCGGAAAAGCTGAATTATTAGCTTGGGGAAGTTGAACAGGCAGGTTTGAACAGGTAAACTGTGGAGTGACCTGCCACTAAAACACTAAAGGAGACAGGTAAAGCCTTTGATCTCACCGTTCCATGGACGTTGCTTAACTATAACCAACACTTATAAAATCATGAAATAGCACGATCCTAACGTAAAACTATGTTTATTGCTTTCAATATTGCGATTTTAACACCTTGTACATTGTTCAAGTTCAGTGAGTCTCAATGCAACTGTCGTCGATAGGACAGCGTCGTATATCAAATAAAATATTACACATTTATAGTCTATATTTATATACTAACACCTCGACATTCACAAAGCTTGGCCAGAACGTACTACACCTCTTTAACAAATATGTCAAATATTGTGGACAAAATCTGTTTTATGGTGGGTGTCCATTTAAAGCATAGATTGAGCTCGGCACTAATCTGCTCCGTAAAAGGCATAATGACCTTATTTCTATTATTGCATCCATTGGGAAAGAGCCCGTTTCTATAACGTTATATGTAGTAGTAATCATTAAACATCGCTCCCGTACTTTTCTGTCCACCCCGCCCAAATATATTGCACAAGCTAACTTACCAGAGAGAATGATGTCCAACACATTTAGTTTACCAAACTCGTTATATAAAAATTAAACATTGCAATAATAAGACAATTTCTATAGCAATTTGTTCGAAAGACAATTGATCGAAATAATTTTAATTCAAAATATATAGAGCTTAACTTTTTGCCCGACTTCATTAACGCAATGCGGCACCCTGTACTGGCGTACTGCGCAAGTGATTAACATTGAAGCACTGAATCTGTGCATTCGACGGAACATAAGTCTGAATGTCCTAGGTCAAATGTTCGAATGGATCCAGGAATGTTACCAGTTTTACCCAAATCGACTTAAATATCGTCATGCTATCCCTACGTCTACAGCCGTCAGTTTACATAGAAAACATTCTGGTCTGTCTATTCCTCCGGAGACTGATTACATTCTCGCGCGGAATCACCAGCAGTACACACAGTTATCAATCACCCGATTTGTCGGAGTACACGAGCCCTGAAAATAACCTCAGCCAGAACATGAGCTGTCAAACAAAGAATTGTAGCCTCAATTTGCCCTGTTACTCATTTAACTAATTTAACTTCAATTAGTAAGATATTTGTTCTGCTCTGCCCAGTGTTTTTTTCTGCTGTATTCCTTGTAATTAGTATCTGAGCAATTGGCGTGTTCATCACACTATTTATATAGCGTTTCTTGCAATAACTACTGCAAGCAATTAACCCAGGATTCTAAAATCATTTGTCAAAGATTTCCCCACTGTAAAGTTGTATCCTGTTAATTTCCTTCTTAATTTTATTTCTTCCTAATTTATAATGAATATATCAGGAAAAAGCTTTATATCTTATAACTCGCGATAATATTTATTGTAGTTTCTTAGATATTCTTTTATTCGTCGCGTTGACATTATTTGTCAAAAAATCCTTCTGCAAGCAACAAGTGGTAAAGAAATATATAAAATCTCCGAACCTACGCCATTTTCCCCGGGCATGTTAAAGCTATGACCTCTTTGATAATCTGTATCATACGTTTCGAACATCTTTGGTAATGTTTTCCCGCCTCTTCGCAGCCGTCTTCGCAAGTCGCGATAAGAAAGAGCAAACGTAAAAAAAATAACATTGTTCCCAAGAAGCTGTGTGATCGAAAATAAACTCAACTGAAACAGTCACACAAGGACTCATCATAATGAGAAAGTCCGTGTTGCGAGGTAAATACGCTACACAAATACAAAACCGTGCCTAAAAATGCCAGTTGCAGTCAAACCTTAAATGAATACCAGCTTTTGCGACTTCAGGCGAGACAAAAAGAGAAATGTTAACATCTGCTGTCGGCATAAGAAACAAAAGGCTGGGTAAACATTGCCGCGGCTCCTCAGGCTTTTAAACCTCTGGGGATGCCATTGGTGTGAACATTTGCTCTCAATGGAGTCAAAGATCGAAATGGACAGCCATCTCATGATAACGGTTAAAACGAGACACCGACAATACGCCAGTCAGTTTGTTACAATCATTGTTGTATGGTCAATAAATTGAGCTGGTTACGAATGGTGCAGTTCAAACTCCCCAGGCTACAGACCAATGGTGGTATATATAACCCCATCACAAATCGCTAATCGATAAGACAATATAAATATTGTCGATACAAAACTAGACATGGATTAAACTCGACTAAAAGTGCACACAAAGTATAAAATACAGAAGACAAGAATCAAAATGATCAGACAAGGTTTAAATATGATTTAGCTATCTTGTTTTAATTTATTTATTCCAGCAAATTATAATCTATCTGTCAGCGTCAGATTAATCTGGATCCGTTGTGTGCAGCTGACACCCTGGCAGTTTTCTACGCAGACGTATTTCGCTCATATAGCGACTTGTCAGCAAACTGTGTGAATGAAAGCACAAACGACATTACTGGAAACAAACAATGACTACACAGTACATGACTAGTTTGGAAAGAAAAAAATAACCACATCACATGGGCTGCTTGGGAACTCAGCGAGCACGGTTGCACCAGGTCTGAGAAAGCTGCACCAGGCATACGCCAGACAGTCAGGTTTACAAACTCTACATTCGTCACTACTAGTCAGATATCAATTACATAAAGCCGATATGACGACCGGAGCTCTCACAGGCCATATGCTTACTGTATAAGACTTGAATGACGTTATCTGTTTTTAAATAGAGAGAGTTAGATTAATGCCCTAATGACAGTGACATAAACTGTCAGCACCGGCTGTAAATGAATAAATCAAGATCGGGTCTGGAAAATCTCAATTCGTACAAGAATATTTTAATGTGTTACAAATGTAGACAAACACCATTTATGCATCTACTGGATATGGAATACACGGATTATTTGTTATAAATGTGGACGAAGTAGGATCACATGCCCACAACAAGGTTCATAGGATCACCCGGCATATACTTTAAGGACAGAGCTGCAATATAGAAATACACAGGCCTAATTTACATGAGAAACCTACGGGAGGTGTGATACAAATAAACCCGACTGTTTTTAAAAACATTTTGTTTGTATTCATTCTTGGACTTGCAGACTGTTTACCACCGTGGCCATGATAACAATGGCTTTTTTCGAAGAACTTAGATTAAAGCTACGATAGTAATGGTGGTTGATGGCGACACGATAGCAGCGAGGCAGATAAGCTGTGTGCGCTTGAACGAAAAGGGGTAGAAGTCAAAAAGATATCTGACAGTCCACTGCCTTAATCTGGCCATCGTCTCGAGAGAACCGGGTTGAACCACGTTGCTTTGGCGAACAGCGTGCGTGATGTCATATGTACTTAACTCAATATTATGGTCTTCGAGATTTTTTTGATTAATGGACCTATGTTGGCCGCGATCCATACACAAATCTCTCCTACTCAATCCCCTCGGCTCTGATAAGGAAAACCGCTCTGGTAGCAAGCCGTCTCTCCGTTAACCAACTTCCTGTAATTCAGCGAAGGTCGTATCGATCCGCTAAGTATCGAAACGTGTTCAAAATAACAGCTTCTTTTGAACTAGGAAATTTTTGCCACACCATTGACGCCACGCGCAAGATGACAATCTGGCTCTCACATAGAATGGTACTTCTGCTGTCGGTCATAGAATCACTAAGTTCAAGGGCGTTTATTTTGAGACAGAATTTGACAGACAGATTGAAAGCAAAATCAAATCTACCATTGCTTCTTCTGTACACAACTTTTTCATACATGTTTTAAGATTTAGCACTGGAGGAATATTATCTATCCAACAGCAAAAACACTAGAGTGACAACACATTGTATGCCTTTCCTAAGAGTTGCTGTCACTGTTGGAATACAGTGTCATAATATAAGTGAAATACCCTTGAGCCCCGCGTTAAACAACAACCAATCAATCAATCAATCAAGACCAACGAGCGTGACGTTGAACAATAGTCTTCGTTTCAATAAGTATCATTGCATATTTGAAAGACATACACCTTAAACAAAATAGGAAAAGGTCCTAGATGTTGCATTGCATTCGATTGATTGATTGGGGTTTTACGCTCTACTAAAGGTTATTTCACTTATATGACGGCATGTCAGCCCCATGGGAAAGAGAAACCACCTTATACGACGCCACAGTAAATTTACAGGACAAAAATCAGGGCACCACAACAAATCGGCTTCCAGATGCCCCTTAGCTCAGAAAGCAACAGCGGACAGAAGGCTGCCACCTAACCAACCGAGCATAAAATTCGAAGAATGCAAAGTAGAATATTCACTATTTCCAAAAAATTTAACAAGCAATTAGAACTGGTTTATCAAATGCCACAATTGTGCCAGGCTCTGCAATGTCCGCTGAAGTTTCTGTCAAGCAATATCACCTTGACAATTTATAGGCAAGGATAAAAAGCATAACTGGTTAAAAACCTGACATATTTTTCTTACAAAATTGGCTTGTAAATTAAATGAATTCATAGGCGGATGATAGTCCGTAACGGTTTCCTACTCCGCGTGGAATCAGCTGTAAATTTTGGGCAACGAGGTCTTTGGGACGCTTCCTTCAGAGTTGTATTATTTAACCTGTCAGCGAAATGGATGCCTAATTATCTATTGGTTTGAGTAAGGGCAATGCTAATCAGGTCATTTCTGTTCATGTGTCAGATAAATTCGTTGCAATAATGGTAAATAATGAACACATTGAATTCAGTTTAAATTAACTAAACACGAGGTCTCCGCGTGACAATTAAGACTAGTAATACAGATTGATAATAAATCATGATACTGTCAATTGTTTTATTAACACTTATTGATTACGTTTATTGCCTAGTGAGATGTTTTGTATTGGAGACAGCAGTGTTCGCCGTAGGTCATTTTGTAACAAAACACTGAAGTCGGCAATGCCGCTAATAACTTAGTTCCAGATGCAAATTAGTAGATTAATGTTTTAAAGATAGCGCTTATTCCACCTTCGGTGATTTGCAATCTCAACATGCTACATTCAGTGGTTAACTTGTACATCTTCCAAACAATTTGATTAACAGTTTTGAGTTAAACGATAGGGTAACTTCATACGATTTAAGGCTGTGTACCATGGATTCACACTTACTTGAAATATTGAACTCGTTCCTTGAGAACGAACTGAATGATTTTCAATCGAATGGAAGCCATGTAGCGATGTAGAGCAGAGGAGCGATTCTTTCAGGAACATGAAATTGACTCTAAGATGAAGACACTTTTATCTGGCATGTAAATTAATACTTTCTTTCAAGGTTGAACGATTATTACCGAGATCCAGAGCTAACCATTATCCCTCCTTGGTATCGCCCTCGTGATGCCTTGTTCGCACCTGGAACGACTCGAAAGAAAGGAGGAAGTACTTGCCATGGTACTCATAAAACTGGAACTCCTCGTCTCAAATTAAATATCTATCGCCTGTCTGTCGTCCTCCTTTAAATTCTTAATCGGCCGTTTGTCTTCAAATGGAAATGAAATTGAAATCTCGGAAGTGCTTATTGACAGTTGTAAGATTGTAAATAATGCACACATTGCGGGGTAGAAGAAGGTATATTTAGTGTGATCCAAAATATCTTAAACTTAAATATATAGTATATTGGTTTGCACGGTAAATATGAACTCGATAAAATCCAGCCAATATATCTTCTTTCTGTACACACATTCACATGAGAAAGTTATCTTCAGTTGCGAGGTTCACATTAATTCCAGATATACCTTGTCATTTACATTATCTTACGCTTATATCTAGCGCACCGTTCAACCGCATGGAAACAGAAGGGGTGATTCAAAGAGCTAGTTGGATAAGGATTTGAGTAGCGACACGATATGTCAACTTATGACTTAGACTAGAGTTTGAATCATATATAATTTTGTGGAATTGGTTTATTTTGTGATGGCGGACTACTTTTCAAGCCGACGCTCGATACGCGTTCCTGACTATAACTCATGATTAACTCATAGATGTCTGGAGAGGTGATTATACCGAAAAGTAGGTCACATCAAAAATTAATCCGCTCAACGGCTAGAATTTATCACTTTATTTGATTGCAATATATCAGTCTTCCATTCTTTAAGCCATCCGTTATAAATACATTACTTTAATGTATAACTAAACTATCAGATAAACAGACTACATTGAGACTGAGCGGTTCTTTGTCAATATGTAAATATGTGTACGTGTGGAGAAAATATCAAATCCATTCAAGTTTAAACACTTCAGTTGCTAAACATTCAGTTTCAAAATAACTTGTCCATAAAATCCTTGACTTTGTGTATGGCAGACTTTCTGAGACGTCGATGTTGACCACATAGAATAAATGAACAGGCCTCAACCCTACTCCAGTGGTAACAACCGGAATGTACTGCCCTTCTTTTAAACACGGAGTTAGTTCATTTGTGCGAAACATAACAAAGATAAAGTTGATGCTTATTTTAACCACTGTTACGGGACTTTCCTTCGAATATTGTACGTTTACCCAAGGTGAACTTGGAAGGACAATTGTTTGAGCCTCTATTGCTATGCCGGGATTGCCAGACATATTTATCCTACTTCTCTCAGGTAACGATTGTTGTTTCCTATTGGCAGGATGAAGAGCAGTTGCAAATAGTAGGATATTGTTGAATGAAAAATACCCGACCTGATTTCCCATACCCTCCCAGTGTTATTACGGTTGGCAATAAAGTAGGTGACCTTTACAAATTATTATAAGACGTTTCTGCTACAACGCACCTCGATATGTTGCTACAGTTACTACCTGTGCCCTCCAGACTCAAGGGAATGCCGAGTTGTTGTGACACCCTGACTAGATTGCCATGTTTGTCCTGTTATTTCTTGCTTGTTTAAGCAGCATTTAGAAGCTGAAAGCATAACTTCGATGAATTTTCAAATTATGTGTATCTTGATAAGCAACTTTTCGGTCTAGTTTCTAAGACTGTTTTCAAACAATGATTACAAATCTCATTTGATTGGTAGTCATTGCTTGAAAAGGGTCTTAGCAACTACACCTAAACGCTGCTTATCAATATATGCAGACATTGTAAATCCATCCAAGTTATGTTCTGTTATTTTTTGCGATGCCATGTCTTGCTTTCCATGTTTGTCGTGTTATTTGTCGTGACGTCATGTCTTACTTTCCATGTTTGTCCTGTTATTTGTCGAGACGTCATGTCTTGTTTTCCATGTTTGTCCTGTTATTTGTCGTGATGTCATGCCTTGTTTTCCATGTTTGTCCTGTTATTTGTCGTGACGTCATGTCTTGTTTTCCATGTTTGTCCTGTTATTTGTCGTGACGTCATGCCTTGTTTTCCATGTTTGTCCTGTTATTTGTCGTGACGTCATGTCTTCCATGTTTGTCCTGTTATTTGTTGACAGGTCATGTCTTACTTTCCATGCTTGTTCAGCTATGTGTTGTGACGTCATGTCATGTTGTCCATGATTGTCATTATAGGAAACCCCATATTCGTAAATTTTAGCATGGCAAATTTACTTGTTAACATTACGTGCTTATGTGGGATTTCAAGGATAAAATAGACTTTGATAGAGTAGGCCTAAAAACACCGGCAAACCTTGTAGACAATAATTCAGGGTGACTCCGGAAACAATTTAATATTCTTGACGTGAGGAGAGCCTTTAGACAATGCTGCATTCAAAGTATTTGTTTATTGATGTCACAAGTGTGAGGAACGAATTCTAATTCACAATGTGTCACACGTCTGTTGATAACATCCCATCAATAGAGGAACAAATAACTCCATTGTTCAGCAATGTATTCAACAAGAGACATGATTGATGATACCACTAAAATAGATTACAGGTTACATTAGTAACCCTCAGCCCAGATACAACTGTCGAATTGTTGAATTGTTTACCTGCAACAAGGACATAAATATGCCTTCGGCTCTAGAATGCCACCCAGCTTTTGCTTAAATTAGGTTATAAATTTGCCATTAAGGTTCCGCAAGAAAAATAAATAAATAACACCATTAAATTGAGGAGATGCAATTACAATTAGCTGAGGTTTTGTTTGAATTATTGCTGCTTTATAAAAATGAGCCTTTCGTGTGGTTTAATTCAGAACGTAAAACGCAATGTGTGTACGATGATTCGATAGACAATACACATTTTTGGTGTCCACAATTAACTAAATACGATTTGTATTTTTTCAATTTTAAATCCAGAAGCCATGATTTAATCCAAAGTAAGTTTAACTCAGGTGTTATCCGTTTCCGGGAAAAAAACATGATTGTCGGGAAAAGTTACAAGACCTTTATTAAGTTATTGTCTTTGTCTCTAACAAAAAACATTACATATAAGTTAGTTTAATTGTTGCACAGCGATGCCTCCTGAGTCCACATCACCACAATACCGACTCAATGGATCACAGACTCTGAAGACAAACGGCCTAAAACTCTAACCCAAGACCGAGAGCTTAATAGCCCAAAAGAGAGATCTAAAACCTATGCATAATGAACGTTAACCGAAGAAGAAGAAACCCAGCTTGGTATTCAGCCTTAAATTGACTCTACATAGAACGATCCCCCCAATGGACCAGCAAGAAGTAAACAGGAACGGCCGAACCGCCAACAATTATATAGTCTTGGACCAAATATCCCGTATGCCCAATTCGCAGGAGATAAGCTTTTCATAGTTCTTCAGCTTTGTCTTTGCGATAACTGTATGAGATGTGGTTGTGCATAATCGTTAACCATTCAGGCGTGTCCTTCATAGTTCTTACCCCAAACATCCAAGAAAAGGCTTTAAAGCACTGATGTGCACTCATAAGTTTTGCTTAAGAAATGGACTAGGACGTTGTCGGTGACCCGAATCGTGCCGCGATGATATAACCACATTTGTTTAAACGAATTGCCTTGGAACGGTTCGAGTTTTTTTCCATATCAATATGTGGAAAACAGCCATCAGACATTCCGTGAAAGGGATCATTCCGCTATAATCATAAAACCTGTTGTATCTTTACTATGGATAAGACTACGTTTAACCAATCTGTGTTACGCGTAACAACTACACCATATATCAATACGGGGTGCATAATGGATCTAACAGGCTCACGTTTCGTTGCGAATTTATAAAGTAAATGGAATGTTTGAACGGCGCGTTGTTGAAAGAAGACTTGCTCCCACAATCCTTATATATGGACACAAGCATTTATAACAAAGTGATGGAATTTTGACGAACAAACACTTTAAATGGTCCACCAAGGCCTTTGTGGCAGTACAGATGTTCTAAATATAACAATATCGACCAACATAAAACGCTGTTTCATCACAGAGACATAGAACTAGATGGGAACTTTGTAAAGCAATATTCAATGTGCCGAATTACTACCAATGGGGCTAACCGAGCGATATGCCTTGTGGCCCTTGTGGGTAACATTTTTTACCATGCACGAAGGTGCTCTCTGCATAGATGAATATCCACAGACTAAAACAGTCAATAGGTATAACTTGTTATCGCTAATAAAGAAATATATAGCACTTGCTACCAGCGGTAAAAGATAACCAATATGTCATATGGCCCAGTCATCTCCATTTTACGAGATTTATCAGACTAGGGTTTGGGCACCATTTTTGTTTTATGGAATAAAGTTTTATTGTTTACACCTGATCGGCATGCAGGGATATCCTTATATATTCTGTCAAAACCGTAAACACAAAGAAAGGTACTTTGAAAATGAGTATCTGCTCTAGACAAACCTGATTGCTACACAATTGGCTTCGTAAATTGATTGAATTACATATTAAATTAATGTGAATCTTACCTTTGAGTTCGCTGACGCAAAAGAAAGCGACCTGATTGGCTCTTTGAGCTGTTTGAACCTGCATCATTTTGGTCACCCACGGAACTCGCGTCAGACCCCTGTAAGCTGTAGGTCTTGTTGAAGTTAAAGTCAAAGTTGTGGATCTGAGAGTCGGGGGTTGACGGTCCCAATTCGTGTTCCGACTCCGCCGGAGTGGGTAAGCTTCCCAGGGGATCCGAGCGTTTGTCCTTAGACGATTCTCGTACCAGACATGTTTCTCTTTGATGTAAATACTCCGCGGCCTTCTCCCCAGCGATGACTGAAGGCTCCATCGTTCACACATCAACCAGACGCTCTTAGCACGATTATTAAACTGAAGCAAGCTTTTCGGTCGACTGGTTTCAGAAGGGAATGCCACCAATGCCGTGTATTTCCTTCTACACACGTAATATACGCACATTAAACAGCCGATCAATATCTACTAGGAGCTTTCGGGGTCATAAATAGCAATGGTAATGCCTACATCACTAACGCCGATACAATTCATCGAATGAAATCCTGTAAGCACCTGAAGGTACAATCCACTAGTGGCCGATACAACTACACATTTAAGAGACGACCCGAGAAACACCAGTAACCTTCTATCATTCCATTGACACTACACGGAAGTAACACAGGTCATTAAACCCGATATATTCACAAATCTAAAAATCCGAGATATTCCATGTGCGAAGATAACACGCCGACCTCACCGTACATCCAGACTGAGTTAGGGATTCGCTAACACCACGGTCTAATCAACACTTGTAAATATTAAAGCTGACTCTAATCAACATCAGCACCGACAGTGAGTTCTGCTCAGTCTATGGAAGCCTGGAAGTACAAACATAAATTATTGAATACAACTTCTTTATGAGTTTATTGTTAACTAATTTGTTACATATGATTTATTTATATATTTGATTTGAACGTCGACTTTGCGTTGTCGATGTATGGTGGCAAACCGGGCAGAAACCTCGTAAAAAGGCCGCAGCCACCGGAAAACTTATATACCTATGATCCGGTTACAAATGAAGCAGTTGTCTGCACAAAGCACAGATAAATTTGAGACAGAAAGCGCCCTCGCGCTAATGAATATATTACATTATACTATATAGCTTCGGTTGTGTCACATTCTAAAATTGAGAATCAAGGTCAGTCTCCCTTATGCGAGTCGTTGACTGCCAGGTATTGACTGGCCATCTTGTTGTTCACCCAGAAAGAGTTATCATAATTGCTTTGTATATCTAGTAAGTTTATAACCGATAATGTGGTACTGTTTCTTTTGTCTGTTTTTCACAGACTTCAAATGTATTCCAGTTTGTGGCAGTTTTTTTCTTTGTTTATTTATACATTTTTGTTTAAATTTTTAAATTACAATTTAGACGATTCATTAGCCAACGCACTTTTTTTGCGGAAAAGAGTACTACGACAGAAATAAGAATGGCTTGTAATTACATTAGTGTATTCTTCTCAATCTCGAGAAAGGTACGAGTCTGGTTAAATATCCGGTTGTATCATGCAGTTGAGTCTGTAATATAGACTATAATTAGAAAACAACTTATCATTAAACTGCCGACCCTTGTATTTGACATAAAGTGGCCTCCATGGCATAGCTAAACTCTTCGCACAGGAATGTGTTTGGTAACACCAAGAAATGGTACAACATATAGATTTTATTTGAACACTTTTCATCTGACTGATTTGTTTCACCTGATATTTCGCAATCTCTGGACAGAAATATGCTACGCCAATCGTTTCTTAAAGAACCATTATAAAAGAGAGTGACAGGTGTTTATTTGTAGGTACACATAAACTAACACAGGGTAAAAATTAACGACACCTTAATTCTTACTTTTAAGCTATAAATACCGTTGATATAGCACACCTGTTAAGTTCATCAGCATTCTTGACTTAATGTTGCCCTCTTTTTCACACGATGAAAATGTACAGGCAGTATTATATTTCTCTGTGGAAATCAGTTAGAAGATCTTGAGGTGTGGAAAGTCTACGCCTAAATAGTTCTCAATGATTAAACCTACAATTCAGTATACATAAGAACTTCCACCATTATGCCCTGTATGTGTGAAAATTCTATTATTTTGTTGAAACCCCATTCAACTTATAGGTGGTACACCAATTAGATTGCGTCTCTGGTTTAGTTAGAATTTACATTAATGACGTCAATGCTTTGCGTTGGAGCCATTAATATTATCTTTCCAGCAGAACTTACACTTGGATTAACTGCACAAAGTTCGTGTGTGCTAGCGTCGCTTTTTAGCGATGTAACACACCACTGTCATATTAGTCAAATTCCCCGAGGCAAGGGAATAGATCAAGTAACTCAATAAGGTTAAGGCTCGATCAGCCGAAAATTGTTTTTTTTATAATATTATTGTTGAAGCTATTGTAACGGAGGCACAAAATGGCACAAAATCGAACTTTATTAATTCTCTACATAGTATTTGTCTTTTCTTTTGTAAAGGGAGTTGGTATATTGAACCGGAACCCAAAAGAACAAACACATGTGTGGGTAATATCTAGATACAACATCCTTGTGTCAGATAAAAAAAAAGACGCTACCTAATTGTATCTGTGTCTGTACCGTAGAGAAAGATTCACAGCATTTACCTGGATAAAAATACAGTCGTTCTACCGTGAGCGTCTGAAGCTCACTCAGTCGGTTAGAGCGCAGGCCCTGCTAGCCAGAACCCCGAGTTCGAATCCCGGTGGAGGCAAGCAAAGTTTTCTTTCTCTAAATTACCCCCCCCC